>JAIPRM010001287.1:0-39728 GCA_025469315.1 Stegophylla sp. TES_Ste_2020 | reverse complement strand
GAAGATGAATGGAGATAACTTCCATTTTATTTAACTAATGTACAAATTTCAAAATTGAAATCTCTAAGTATATCTGAAATGTGATATGAAATATCTAAACTAAATGACTTCATTAATGACTAGCCTACATTTTTGAATTTGTCAAAACTTGCTCAACTTGTTATAAGTCTGCCTCATTTTAATGCAGAGGCAGAAAGAATCTTTTCTATGATGAATGACATTAAAACAAAAAAAAGAAACAAAATAGATGATGATTGATGAGGCACTTTTACGTCGATCACTTGCTTCACTTTTTTCTGTCTTGAAATTTTCAATAGGTACCTATGTAAAAAAGAGCTTGTAAATATTTCGGCTTTGCATTCTCTTGTGTTTGACCAAATTCTATAGGAATTTCAGTTTGTATTAAAAAAAAAGTATACACAAACAAGAAATTTTCAAAAAACACTATGTATTTTACTTGTGAACATTTAAGTTTCTAGCACCTTCATTTTCGGAGTTTCTATGAATACTAAACAATACTAAAATTGAATTAAGAAAAAATGTTTTTTATTACATGGTTTTATCGAATTTTCGCTAATTTTTCTTTATGTTTGAAAAAACTGTTGGAATATCGAAAAATTACCTGTATTTAATTAACGTGATTTTAATATTGCATAATATTTTCAAAATTCTTGTTCGGTAGCGCTCGTGCTTTCAGTCGAAATTTTTTTTCGTTTTGAACTCCTCCCATTCAAAATATATACTACCTACGCAATTGCGCGCGTAATACATAATAATAATAATAATAATAATAGTACGTGACCGGGAAAAGAAGAGGCGCGCGCGCGCGCGGCTTCCGGAAAATACACCATTCTACTGGTATTATCGTCGCGGTCGTGCCGTATAAAAAAAAAAAAAAAAATCACTGTTCGCCGGAAACCAAAAATAATTTTTAAGTGACCCCTTTTCACAGCTCTTATATATATATACACACGTATATTATACATTTGTATGCGTTTGATATCGCTGTGTGGTCTTCTCGTTTTTAACGTCATTATTTCTCATGAAAAGGCGGGCACGCACGCCGCCGATGATCTGCGTACATTATAACGTTTGTAATATTATTATTATTATTATTATTATTATTATTATATTGTACACGCGCGCGGCAGACCGTGCCGACGCGCACACACAAGAGCTGCTGATAGACACGCCGAGTTGTGAATAATACGTCGTACTACACAATATAATAATGATAAAATAAAACGAACAAAACAGCGACGACGACGACGACGACGGCACACAGTACGTATAATATTATCTTCATCTAGGCCAGCAGCAGCAGTCACATTCACGCGAACACGTCCTCGTCGTCGTCGTCGTCGTAGTATGTGGATCGAGAGCTAATTATTTGAAAAACACTGCCGTGGTGCGTGATTGCGCTCGTATTATATTATAAAGTAAAAGAAAACGGAATAATAATAATAATAATAATAATGACAAAAAAAAAAAAAGAAAAGATGCTGGGTGGGCTCGCGATGGTTTTGTAATATTATTTTCAGCTCCCAAACACGTGCTGCCCCGGAGAAGTCGACGAAATAGCTGGTACTCGTTGTGTGCAATAATAGTTAGACTGACAAATCGGTTTCACGGAGACGTGACCTTCGCGCGGATAATAAAATAATAATATGTAATTCGAAACCGGGACACGACGATTTAGTATGATATTATTATTATACTATATCGGAGGCGAACGCTTGGGCGCGTTATCCGGTTCGTATATGTACTTGAATGTGTGTGTGTGCGAGTGATGAGAGAAATGATATTTTTTTTTTTTTTTTTTTTGATCCAGTGGAAAAATCAAAAATTGCTCTTGGCGACAACAATGCCATCATATACAGCAGTATTTTCCAAAAGAAGTGCCTCGGAAATGTGATTAAGTCAGATTAAACAATATATTACAATAAAGTAATAATTAAACTTTAATTATTACTATATTGTATAATATACAACAAGGCAAAGTATAATTGTAAATTTTTAAAAAGACACTTATTCGATAGTTCTGTTTTCCTACATTGCCATCTGATTCAAATTAAAGGGCTTTGTGCAACAACTAGTTAAATTCAATAAATAATAATATAATTATAATAAAAATATAACATTTTGGAGCATAAAACAAGATAACTTCATTTTAACTTAACTTTGAGTATAATTATAAAAAAGTTTAATAAAAATACATATTAACAGAATTAGAATATGTTGAAACATTTTATTTTTATTTTATGTCATTAAAAATAATATTATCATTCATACTAAAAAATTTGAAAAATTGAAGTTGTATGCTCATAATTTATCTACCTATAACAATTTTTGAAGGTCTTTGAAAATAAATCCATGGTTAATTGGAATGTTGTGAAAATATTCTGGAACTTAACTAACAAATACATTAACAATTTGTTAAAAAAAGTACTTTTTGCCCTATGTCTTTACTGTTTCTATAGCTTCCCTTAAAGAATTTTTCAAATCCGTAAAAATTATGGCTCCGAACCATACAAGTTCGTACAAAATATTGGCAAAACAAAAGTTGGTGAAAATTTAAAATTCTGGGGGAGGGATGAAGCAATAATATTTGCCCATGTGTGTTCAATATTATTGCGCAGTGCATGAAATAAAGATGAACCTTAACCATTGTAGTATTTGAATATAAAAATAGTAAAAGAAAATGTCTTCTAGTCTTCTGGAAAAATCTGAGTGTGCTATGTTTACAGTATGATTGATTTTTACTGGTATATATAGGGCAATTGGCGAAAAACGTAATAACTTTAGGGAACGATTTATCACCAAGTGCAACAACGGGTTTCCGGTGTAAATTCGTAGTGCGATTCTTAAACGTAAAAATCATGAATTAAATTTTTTTCAAATAATTTAAATTTTTATGGACGATCATACGTATAGGAAAGCCAACTCATTCGTGACGATGAATACAAATTACAATTATAACGAGTTCTCCTACAGCAGTTTTCGGTATACGGTTTTACTTTAGCACTGAAATATCCGAAAACAATAAACATTTTTTTTTTTTTTTTACGGAGAAAAATGTGCCAAAAATATAGAATTAAGAATTTAAAGAGTTTGTACGATTATTAAATATTTTCTACAATACGGCTGAGAATCGATTAAAATTCTGCGAAGTTCCTGACGTCTTGTGTTAGGACACCCTGTATCAGGGACTAAAATTGTGTGGAGTAAGACACGCTTTATGTAATACGGAATATTGAGTGTATAGTATAAAATGGAAAAGTGTGTAGGAATTGCATTGTAACGTCGATGTTGAGACGGTGAGGAGGTGTTTTAAAATAAAGTAGGTATAATTTTTGTCATGGCGACATTTTATAATTCATTCAAAAAGTCCGTTGGTTTTGTTCAAAAGATATCTGTAATAGCGTAAAACACATGGTCCTAGTAAATTTGTGATATAAAATTATTAATTAATAATTTATATCAGATTCCCAGTATACTCATACTGCTTTATGCAATTTATAAACCAACCTTACCAAATTTTAGGGATTCTCGAGCATATTATTTCAAAATTGTATTTATTAGTGTTATTTTTTTGGGGAGTGGGGGGACGTCATCAGTGGCGTGCCCAGGAATTTCTGATGGGAGGCGATGTAATCTAGAAGTGGAGTGAGAAATAAATCCAGGACGGGAAATTATATACTTAGTCATAGGTACAATTAAGGGGAAATTATTCCCCCATGACCATTCAAAACCTCCTAGATTTTGGAAAAGTTGGATAAAATTGATGAAGAGGTGCAAAATCAATCAAATAAACATATTTGTTCCCCTCCCTCCTTAAATTTTTTATCCTTATCACGCCAATATGCCCTGTGAATTTTAATTAGAACAAAAATATTGTTTTCTTGCTTCACTTGAAATAAATCTTTTTAAACTTTTTCGTGTCATTATCCTATGAATATTTTTTCAATTAAAAAAAAAAATTACATTTTTACCTACTGCAAGTTACTATCTTATTCATTTTATGGTATTTAATATAATGTGGTTTAGACTACAAAATACTTTAACAGCTTTTTTTTTTATACACAATGGAGCATATAATAGATAAATGTCTTTTATTAATTTTTGTTACATATTTAATTTCGTATAAAATACTCATAACTATTTTTTTTTATAGGCACTGTTCATACGCAAAATAACTCCAGTTGTAAATATATCTACAAGTTACAACCGCAATACAGACTACTTCAATTATTTTATCATTCCATTTTAAAACTCATAATCATTCATAAACATAATTCATATTGATTTCCTATCTCATTTTTCATAAATGTACTAAATATTTCCAACTATTTGTTTACAGGTACTCTTACATTTTATGTATTTCGCATTTTATAGCAAAAAAATAACATGATAAAAATGCTTTGGGGAGGGATATAACCCCTAACCTCCCCCCCCTGCGCACGCCACTAGACGTCATACATATAATTAAAGTACGTATTTTAGTGGAGTAAAAAGTGTCGGAGACAAAGATCGAATATATTATAAACAATTTACTAGCGCAAAGTGTGTAGTACGAAAATTTAGCTGCCCTGTATAGTTACCCTTTATTCCATGACTCGATATCGACGAGAAATCGTTCGCGTAGAACATATGCAGAGGAATAACATCGAGATTTTGGAACCTCTTTTATAGATCGCAGATAATCGCGTCGATTTGGCGACGCATTCTCGCGTGTGGTAAGAGTAATATTTTATCAGGCATCGAATTTCAAATATATTCAAATCGAGACGAAACATAATACTAAAACTCGTATTATTTGTAAATTTTGCCAAAAACACGACATTTCAAACGTGGCTCGTTATCCAATTCGTGTCTTTGTTCTTTTTTTTTTTTTTTTTTTTTTTGCCGAATTCGACACGTCGAAAAATTCAAAATAAATAAATTACAATGCACACAGTATATATTTTTAAGACCCGAAGTAAAAAAGGAATCGCTCGCGTGTAGTATTCATACCGAGATCGATATAAATCAAGGTTTGGAACCTTGTTTTTAGATTCGCAGATAACCACGTCGTCGTTTTGTCGGTATATGTACTCGGGAACAATGTATTTGTTGCGTTGAACATCAAACGTTCAGACAAATTATTATTATTGGTTCGTACATTTATCAAATTTTACAAATACCTTCGCAAACGTTGCGCCGAAAACGTTTTGTCTACAAACAAGACAACGATACCAAACGTTTTGGATTTCCGAATTATTTTTATTATTAAATTTATATAATATAGGTTAGGTTTGATTTCACATCAGCTTAAACCACGGTCGAAATTCGGGGTCAATATACTAGCGATAGAACTGCGTATAGTACTCGTTAACATTATACTATTTTCGACACAAAACGATATGCCTCCAAAAGTTTAAAAAGTGTGTGCTTCGCTCGTCGGGGTGTTCTTCGCACGTCGAGTGGGATTCTCTTGACGGGTGTATTGAATTTTAAAGAAATGATAAATTATTTCTTCGATAAAACGATTCTGAACAAAGGAAGTTAATAATATAAGAAAAACAAAAATGCAAAAAATCGGAGTGCCGGGCTGGAATCGAACCCCGGGTACTGTCGCGTGATAATCAGGTTCTGCTATCATTACACCATAAAACATAACTTGCCATGTAGACGAAATAGTAGGTATTCAGTATAATAACCGAAAATATTGAATTTTCAAAATAGAATAAAATAGTTAGAAAACTATTGTTGTACGTGGATTTTAATTCACACCATCGTATTCAGCGTCGAAAAATACATAAGATGTAATAAAACATTATCAACTTTCAGCAATCACATATCTATGATCTATAGATATCGCCTAATATCTGTCTGTATTTTCTCCTATTTTTTTTCAATCAAACCCTTGTAAAATGATTAATTATTCGTCCGCAAGAAATATTATTACACCAAAATATTTGCAATGAAATTTTCTGTCTAGGCAACAAATTTCAAAACAATCGGTAAGGCCAATTTTCTTATATGTACGTTAAAGTGCGTAATTTTAGGTAAACCTAACGAATTTCGTCGAAATTCTTATTTCAAACGGATATAAAAAAAAAAATTGAGTAACGATTTTTGAGATTTTTTCAGGTCAATTAGATATATATGTCAGTTAGATCATATTAAATTGTCAAGTCTTAATATCAAAAATCAAAAAGTTTTATTCCATAAAAACTAACTAGATATTTCCGAAATTTTCAAAATTCTGAACTTAACTCAAAATTGATCAAATCTTTTTGAAATTTTTATGAAATATTTTCGTAACTGTTTTTAGTGGTTGGTAAAAATTTCAAGTCCCTAGCTGCATTATTTTAGAAGTTATGTCAAAAAGTAATTTCCAATTTTTCGGAAATTGTGGTAATTGCATATTTTGCCGTTTTTCGTCAATTTTTTGACAGTTTTTCCCCGTTTTTGGAAAGAGTATTGAGAAATTGGAAAAATGACTCCTTTAAAATACCATCTGAGTGTGATTCCGGTTCTATAGAGGTACTGATCGAAACTTTTGGATAAGTATTTCTATACGAAAAAGTGTTTCCAGAAAGAGAAAAAAAAATAAAATAAATAAACATCATTGTAAAAACATAAGCTTCTTCACTTTGTTCAGAATTTAAAAACGTTCTTCCGATTTTTAATTCCTCCAAGTTCTGCACTGAAACTTCAAAATTTTATTCCGAAATATCATTACCTAGTTCAACATGGCTAAATGTGAGTCAATAGAGTTTTTGATAATTTTAATGATTTATTGAAATGAAAGAAATGTTTTCTCTCCAATAACAAATTCAATTTTCATCCAAATATAAACTAAACATTTTGGTTTCGCAAAATATTGTTCTATCTAATAAACAATTATTCATTAATAAATCGTTTTTCGCGTGTTTAACAAAAATAATAATTTGGAAAATTTTGAAATTTTGATTTTCACAAGACGTGTACAAGGGCTGAGGACGGTCAGGTTTTTTCGAACAACGAATCGCACGGATGCAACAAGTCGGTTATATTTTCAGGTGGAGAACTTCAACCGCAATTTCGATATAATATCATTACGACGAAGTCCTCCGTTTTATTTGTAAAAAAAAAAAGTATATCTAGCGCGCGTTGAGGTGATAAACGACGTGGCACGGGCTGTAAAAAAAAAAAAAAAACAACTCGTATTATTACGACACGCGTACTCCTCTCGGGCTGACGACGTTATTTAATCGTATGATCTAAGGGGGGGAAGGGGGGAGGAGGAGGAGGAGAATGCGAAACGTCCGTTTACGAGCCTGTAACGTGCATGAATACGTAAATGGTGGTTATAATATTTTTATGAATAATTATTACTACGTTATTATTTATTGCCCGGCCGTCGTCGGGTACGAAGCCGCTCCGTACGTTGTGATCGTCACGGCGGCGACAAAAATGTCGTTCTAGCATTGTGTCGGCTGAACGACGACAAAGAAAATAAAAAACAAGGCAAAATAGACAAAAATATCGTCTTGGTGCGACGTAGATGCAAAGAGTGCACTTGCCGCCTTCACCGACTTCTTAAAAAAAATATATTATTTAAATGATAATATTACAAATTCAGTAATAATAAAATAACTTTTATGCCTAGATAAAATTATTAATAATTAATTAGAGATAGGATGTTGATGACCTAAAAAAGTTCCAAAAATGACCTCAAAAAAATGCTTTAATGACCTAAAAATTGTAAAAAATGACCTAAAAAAAAAAAAAAAAAAAAAATAGCTTTAAATACAAATTGAAAAGTATGTAATTGTAAGTGTCCAAACATATTTAAATTGAGTGGGAAAATTAAAAAATCGACGTGAACATCAAACTTAATATTGTCATTATATTGACAAAGAAATTATCGGGTCGATTGAATACAATTTATAAAATATATAATATTCGATAAGCGTGTACATCAGGGTATATTCTGTAAAAGCAAATGTTGTATAAATTGTATGATACAGTGTGAGCACCTAGTATCTACCAATGAAGTATATGTAATTGTAACAAAAACTCTTCAATAATTTTGATGAAAATATTTTTAAAAATGTAAAATCGTCCCTGAAAGTTTTGATTTTATTAGAAAAATGGCCGATAATTTACAAAAACAACAAAAAATGACTTGTAAAATGAAATAATGATGTAATAAATTTAAAAAAATTACGTTGAAAAGCAAAAATAATGCATTTATAACCAAAACGTCTAAAAATGCAAAATTAAATTTTCATATTCTGAATCGGGAAGGCATGAAACGAATTTTTAGCTTGGAGAGCATTGCATAGGATTAAAGGGGGGAAAAAATGCATTTGTCATCAACATCCTGTCTCTAATAATTATATTTTTTATACTATCGATTGGTATGAAATCATTTTTATGTGTATTACTAAATAGGTAGCAATACTAGAATAGAAATAGATAGATACTGATCAAAATAAATAGGTAAATATGTAGATATCAATATCATAGACTAGTTTAAATATCATGTAAAGTTTATATTTTTATAGTTTACCAAAATAATTGTATTTCCATAATATTATTTAAAATCGAATAATTTATAAATTGTGAATTTTGATGTCTCCACAAAACGCGAGTACCTAGAGTTAAACTTAGTTGAACTTTAAAAATATTAAATTTAGAATAATTTTCAAAATGAGAATGGATCTCGTGACATAAGATACATTGTTTATACAATATGAAAAAACCCAATGTTCAGGATTATCACGGTAAGTTTGCAAAATGAAATCTTCCTTAAGATACCCTTCTATGATACTTAAAAAAACAAAGTTTTGTTGGAAAATATTCTCCATTAATAGATTTCAGAACTTAAGTGCTGTATAGTTTTTGTAAAATATCGACTAACAAACAAGTGATAAGGTTTTAAAATTCAGATTTTATTAATACCCTTAACTTTTTTGTCGAGTAATTACTCGAAAAAAACGATATGATATTTTTCTCAAAATAATTTTTTCTCTTTAAACGTGTCAACAGCTGTTTAAACTCCAAAACGACAGAATCGATATTCTGTATTTGCTTAATTTTATCATGTTCATTCGTTATAGGTGGTCGGAAACGATAAAATGTACGTATTGTCTTCCCCGGCAGGTGAGATTGTGTGTGGTGGAATATAAGACTGGGAAAAAGGCCTTGGCAGAGACCGAGGTTCACAGGTGGGAAGACTTGTGAGTTGAGAAAGACGTCAAGGCGGTGGTCTGGTACAAACGTCAGAAATCCAATGGAGGGGTGGCTGCAGAAAAGCAGGGACAGCTGGACGGGGCAGGAATTGTATGTAATACGTTATGGTCTCGAAGGCCATAAAAAAAAAAAAAAAGAATAATATAATATGCGTGGGACATGTGCAAAAAAAAAAAAAAAACTGTATATACTCGGTGCCGACGAATTAAACGGTTTCGACGTCGAGCGCGTCGGCGTCGTAACAATGAAATAACGCTGTAATATTATTGTTATCGTTATTATTATCGCAGGTTTACCCTTGTCGTTTATTATAATATTATGTCGTTACGCGTGCACAGATCGGAGACGACGGAAAGAATGGACACTCGTGGTGTACTTTTATTTCTTCGCTTCGAAACACCCAGTGTGTAAGGCTCGGATATTGTTGCGTTTGCAACTTTTTCTCTATTCTTTGGATTTGTTGCTAAGTAAGTTTGAAACTTGTTTCATACAAGTAAAAATTGAAGTTTTTAGTGCAACTTTTTGCAACTTTTTGAATTTGATTACAATTTTGTTTATTTTCTTTATATATATATATAATACAATTTTAGATAATTTTCAGTGTTATTTACATAATTAAGTTTTTTCGGGCTTTGTAGTAGTGATGCGCCGAAATTTCTGGCTCGTATATTGTTTTTTTTTTTTTTTTTTTTAATAAAGCTCCGAATATACCATTTCCTTCCCACCTAATTATAATTTGTTGTGGTATATGGAAAAAATAAATATTTGATAAAAGTTTATTATTTATAAATTATTTAATAATTTATAATCAGGGCCGGATTTACTTAAAAGACGCCCCTAGGCTAATAAAAAATCAACGCCCCTACTTCATAGTACATCATTTATTCAATAAGAGCTGAGAGCCCCATTCCATATTAATTTACCAATTTTAAGACTATATAAAAATGTATAATGGATTAATTTAAAAAATTTTTTAAATCAACCTAAAAAATTAAGTCTTAAATTTTTGTTGAGTAAGATTAGTATTCTAGTAGATGTTAAATTAAATTTGCAGTTAGGAATTATATCTAGTATCTACAAAAAAAAAAAGAAGAAAGCGCCCCCCCCCAAGACGTGGCGCCCCTAGGCTATAGCCTAGGTAGTCTAGTCCTGAATCCGGCCCTGTTTATAATATTAAAAAAAAAAAACAACTTGAAAATCTTTTATCATGCAGTACAATCATTTTTAAGGTAGGAACATTTTTAATAGATAAAAATAAATAAATTTGACAAAATTATTTGCAGGTTCCTGAAAAATAAGACAAAAAGAACAGTTTAATAGAAATTTTAAGTGCAATTTCGAATATTTTTCACTGCAATAACGCAATCAATTTTTTAGTGCAATGACTTCCGAGCGCTAGTATACAATCATTCGTCGACCTCCCCGTTTCTGCCCGTTTCCCGGGGACATTGTTCCGTCGTCGTCCGCAAATGTCGACGGCTCACATTACGATTATCGTTTACAATGATAACCACGTCGTAATTTTTATTAAATCTTAACGATCAACACGCGCCAACAGGTCGAGAAAACGACGCGCTGCTGCTGCGACTGCGTTGATATTATATTGCAGTGATAAAAAATAATGTAATCACACCGATCGCAGTCCGAGATAAAATAAAACGTACAGGTTTTGTGCAGCTGAGTGTTTAACGAGGATATCGTCGTCGTGTTATCATCTCCCGCGTTATTGAAGATAATCATCGAATTATGTTTTTGAAACTCATAAGGACGTGGACCGACGAAACGAGTAATATTTCTAAAAAACCCAAAAAAAAACTATTTATTATTTTCGAAAAAATTCTAGATATACCTATTTTACACAGTTTTTATAATGCAAATTTTAACGTTTAAACAATTTAAATACAACTAAAACCCGGATTTTGCATAAACTGCACATTACTATTTTTCTGTATCACATGCAGTACATGCAATCATCGAGTGTCCATAAAATATCATTATTTGAGTGACTAAATAATAAAATTATATAATGCATATTATGCACGTTAGCACATGTTCTACATGATTTCTCATATTTTTGGCATATTTGATCACTACAAAGTACAAATAAGTCATTATTAACATAGGTGAGGAAACAAGTAAAATAATAAGCTTAACGATTCAATTTACATGATGAGCTAAAATATAAAACGATTTTTCATTTATATTATATTAAATAATTTGCTCAAAAAAATACTGATCATAAATTTTGGACAATTATTTCTATAAGAAAAAAAATGTTTACTTACAGAAAAAATTTAATTAAAAAAATAAACACCATTATAAAAACACTAGTTCCTTCACTCCACTCACAATCTAAATTATTGTAAAAATTAAATTTTTACTTATTTGTTTTTAATCTAAACACTATGAAAATTTAAATATAATTAGACACGAAAAATATTTTGGTAAAAGAAAATTTTTTCCCTCATCAAAATTTCTGTTATCAGTTAATAATGGCATATGAAACCGGCTGAGTAAAAAATACATTTTATTGTAATGATAAACTATAAAATGTTTGAGCAAAATTATCGTTTATTTACTGAAGTTCCTCTCAGAATCGTTTTATTGAAAAAATCACTTATTGTTTCTTTAAAATTTAACACGGCCGCCAAGTCTCAGCCATGGAACGAAGAATACCCATGGTGCGAAGTATTTTTGGCATTTTTTAAATTTATAATTCTCCAAGAGGTGTAAAATTATGAAAACTGCTTCGCCTAAAAATCAGTTATATAAATTATTTAGAAGGATTTAGAATGATTTTGAGTTCTGAACAGTAATATACTTAAACTGTATATTGACATAAACAACAGAGAATAATATACCTTACACTATCATTCGTACAAAAAACGGGTTTGTTTTGAAAAATACACTTAAGACATTTAAATAATAATCTATACTTCAAACGTCGAATGAGATAATTGGTTACGTGATAATGTCGTATTTCAACCACTCGCGCCGAATTGGAAAAAATAAGTATAAAACCAGTTTAGAACAAGTGTCGGATTTCTCGAGTGCAATTTATTTTTACAAACATTTTTTTTTCTTACAAAAATAAATAAAACTCCGTTATTTGTGCACAATAGTAATCCGCATTACGTATATTATCGTTTGCGAGCGTTAACGATTTTCGTAAGTTTTTTCCTGCACACCGAAACGATAAAATTCATAATTTGCAAACACACAAGCCAAGAGAAAGTTTAATAACCCGGAACACATTATTAAATGAATGATTATAAGTATTACGGAATGCTGCAAACAACGCGTAGTTTTTGTTTTAAAAACAAATTACCTCTATACGGGTTTCACAATGGCGCCAAATAGTCAAAACGTATGAATGGAGATAAAAATACCGACTTCATAACGTGTTTAGAATCGCGTGTACGGTAGACGAAATGGAAAAACAATGAAATGAATTAAATGAAAAAAATTTACGGTGAAATGTAAAAAATTTAAATTTTAGTAGTGATTTTACAATGATGTTTATTTTTTTTCTGTAAACACTTTTTTGTATGGATCTACCTGTCCAAAAGTCTCGATCAGTAACTTTTTGCGACCGGATTTACCACTAGTTATTACTTTAAACAGGTCATTTTTTGAATTTCTCAATTCTTCATTTTTTTTTTTTTTTTTTTCTAAATTATTCAAAATTTTACAAAAAAGACTTGAAAACCACCATTGTTTGATCCAAAATTAAAAAATAGATAGACAATTATATAATAAAGATTTTGGAGCGAGAAAATTTTGAAAATGTAAAAAAAAAATTTTGTACATTTTCCTAACATTTTTTTTTTTCTCATTAAATATTTTTTCCTTTATTTATTACATTAAAAAAAAAAAAGTACAGTAAAGGCAAGAGTGCCGGAATATTTTGCCTCACGGATATTCTTCGCTCTTCTGGTCAGATACTCTCGGTAAGTGTGTTGAAAAATGAAAACGACCGACCATTATTGATCTTTATATTGTTAATTTCTTTCGTTCAGAATCGTCTTATTGAAGAAATTATTTATTGTTTCTTCAAAATTCCACAAACCTACCAAGAGTATCTGACCCGAGGAGCGAAGAATATCCGTGGTCGAATTATGTCCGGCTTTCTTGCCTTTACTTTACTTTTTTGACATTGGCATATATATCCTATAAAGAATTTATTAAAATAAATTTACATAAAAACCCTAAATTCTAAAAAAAAATTCCGCTTCTCCTAAAAAGGCTCCCTAGGCTCCAGCTTACTTCACCTGCCCTAAATACTCCATTAGTTATGATACAAACTTTTTTTTTTAAATTGAACCCCCTCCCCTATTTTAACATCCTATGAAGTTTTATTTAGGTAATTTTTCTGTGCATTTTGATGTATTAAAATCAAAATTCAAACGAATAGTTTTTGAATAATTCGAATTTAAGTATTAACAATAACTTGGACACATATTTTAGTTGCCAACATATTATGTAATTATTATAAATCTATAATTTTATCAGTAAACACCTAATTAATTTACAATATTGTAAAATATAAACTACTTTTTACGAATTTTGATCTTAATACATCAAATTGACAAAAAAATTACTGGAATAAAATTCCGTAGTTAAAATAGAAGGGTGTCAATTGAAAAAACAATTTCGTATTACTACAGGACATCTTTAAGATAATATAAAAAAAAAAAAAAAAAGTATGAAAAATATAATTTTTATAGTGACAATAACATTCTGAAAAAAATATCCAAATGTTTGCATTTTTGCGGCCAAAAAAGGGGGTACCCTTCAAAAATACATAATAATAATAATTATTATTTTATAAATAGTGCAATGGATATTGATGCCTTTTTTTTTTTTTTTTTTTTAATATATCAGACGACGTGAAATGGTTATATTACTACGACTATTTAAGTTGTCATCAATAATTTTGATTTTGAAAATAATTGCTAGAACACTGTTTTTTATGCATTCGGGTCATTAATTACTAATTAGATTTGAATTTAAATTTCAACTTTGTGCACTCAAGAAGGACATAAATTCATATTTTTTCAGAGCGTCGATAACCGGATGAATAATCACAATAATTATATAAAATACTGGTTAGCGAGCAAATAATTACGTGTGACGACGACGTATTTATCGAGTTCAGCGAGAATATTTTAATTGGATTTTGGCGTACGTGACGCGCGTGTAAGCATAAATGGTAGCTAGACAAAAATTACGCGATAATAGTTTGATTTCGGAAACGATATTACGTAGGTACACGCTTGACGCCGCCGTGGATGACTTGGGTCGACATGGCGTTTTGCGAACAAGGTTGCCGCCGCCGGTCACTTATCACATATTTTTACGAATGCGAAATATGATAGTGACGATAATTAATATATGTTTGAAACAGAAACATGAAAAAATTCGCATTTGGTCGTTTAAGCAGTAAAACGAACAAAAAAAAAAAAAACGTACTCTGTACTATTAAAATGTTAAAGTTGCACGACGACGCAGCATTTAACAAATGGATATTATATAGTTGTTGGATAAGAGATGTACCCGAGATAACTTCACTTAAAACAAAAGTGTGTACTTCGCTTGTCGGGGTGTTCTTCGCACGACGGGTGGGATTCTCTTGACGGTTGTATTGAATTTTAAAGATATGATAAATCATTTCTTCGACAAAACGATTCTGGACGAAGAAAGTTAATAATATGAAAAATAAATGTTAGAAAAATGGCCAATTTTTTTTTAACATTTTCAAAATTTTCTTGCGCCAAAATTATTTTCTATCTATGTTTAAATTTTCATATAGTCCGGATCAAAAAATGATGGTTTCCTAGTCGTTTTTGTCAAATTTTGGGTAGTTTTTTCCAAAAACAAAAAATTGAAGAATTGAAAAATTAAAAAAATAACATCTAAAGTAACATCTAGAGGTAAATCCGGTTTCAAAAAGTTATTGATCGGAACTTTTGGACGATATTTCCATACGAAAAGTTGTACACAAGAAAAGAAAGTAAACATCATTGTGAAAATACTAGCTTCTTCACTTCGTTCAGAATTTAATAACCAATAAAATCCTCATTAGAAAGTAGAATACCGTAGGAAAAATTACCTTGTCATAAAATCTGATATCTTTTCGGCTATTTCTGGTGTTCCGCAGAAGGTCGTTCATATCTCTATTGCTTGTATCTCTTTATTTGCCAATAGTGCTCGAGTAATAATTTGTAAAACAATCTTCTCCTAAGTTTTGCAGATGATAGTATGAAATTTTTCGTGCGAGTTGATGCACTCGAGGATTGTCAACGTCTTCGATATTATGATGATATTAATGTATGAACAGTAGCGTTATGTTGTTGGAACCAAGAACAGCGTTCAATTTTTTATTCAGGGGCGTATTTAAAAGTTTACCGCTTGTAGGCCCGTGTGAAATTGCCGCCCCAATGTACTTAAATATAAATAACTTAAGAAACTTTGCTATTAATAAACTTTAATATGAATAAAGAGAAGTAATAAAAATAAAATAACTTTTAGTTAAAATAAATGATAAAAAATATTAAACAATATTGTAATACCTTAATGCATATAGGTAATAAATGTTATATGATTATTTTATCGATGCATCGAACGCACTAACTGAATCGATGATTTCAGAATTATTAATATAATTTTTACATGGTACCTATATAAAATAATATTTTTAAGTTTGCAATGAAACCTAAACAGTATTTTTTTTGTACGTACATCTAATGTTGACCGGCAATGATGATTACTATATTATATAATTCCGATTTTTATTGTCAAAAATTAAAATAGTAATTTTATTACCTGCAGTGTGTTATGTACATTATATTTGCAATAAAAAAAATATAAAACACCGAAGAGTCATTACTCAGATCATAACACTAATGAATAAACAAAAAAAGGCCTTTAATAAATTTGCCACCCCAAAAAATGTGTCGCTGTAGGCACGTGCCTATAGTGACTGTATGTAAATACGCCACTGATTTTATTGTTCAATAAAATTATATCACGATATTGTGCAGCGTTAATGAATTGTTCAAAGAAAATAGTCTCACTAAACCGTTTACGCAAAATCTCGCACCAAATACTAACTTCTACCGCAAAACCAATTACATCAACATTTGTTAAACTGATAATCAAATCCAAGAAAACTGAACGAGACAGTGACAATAAAATAAGTACCCATAGTGTGTCCCCAAAAAAATTATAAATGGACAAATGTAAGACTTTCGTAGATACAATAACGATCTATAAACAAGTATTGATTTTCATACGATATAAAATGAAGATTTTTCAAAAAAATTTTGAACGTCATATTGTTTATCAATATAATAAGTAAAAGCTGTCACTACCAAAAAGATGAAAAACTTTAAAAACAGTAAAGGTATAAGTACGTTTTAATGATTATAATTAAATAATGTTTAAAAATAACATTTTTTACCGGTCAACGTTTACAAAAGTATTCAACTATGTCAATTGATATACAATACGAAATTAAAATATTAAATAGCGTAAATCTATAGTGAAATAATTTCGCCCATTGGTTCGAAACATATTATACTTAAACTAAACGCAATAAGTAGTAAAAAATTATTAGTATAAACGTAATTTTATTGTAAAATTACAGAATTAAAGTAAAATATTTATTCGATTTTTCAAGTGACAAGTCTAAAACAAAACACACATTTTATCGTAACGTATGTTGTAAATATTTTCACCTTATTTCTAAACTAATTTTAAATTTTATTATATGGCATAATTAATATAAAATATATATATATATATAATTTAAATTTATAAGGTTGAGTAAATTTGTATATTATTTATTACGAACATAGTATAGTATACTGAATGTATTACGAACAGCTGGTGGCAATTTAAAAAAGCCAGACATACTTCGCACGATGGGTGTTCTTCGCACGATTGGTGGGATTCTCTTGACGGGTGTATTTAATTTTAAAGAACCGATAAATTATTTCTTCAATAAAACGATTCTGAACGAGGGAAGTTAATAATATAAAAAATAAATGAGAAGTAAAAAATGTTTGAAAATTGTCCAAAATTTTTTTTCACATTTTCAAAATTTTCTTGCGCCAAAATCTTTCTCATATTATTTTCTGTCTATGTTTAAATTTTCATATAGTTCGGATCAAAAAATGATAATTTCCGAGTCGTACGTATGTATATATATAGACATAATATCATAACTATAATATTATTGTACGAACGGAAATCGTTCGATTTATTGATGTATGGTATTGAGCGTGGGATTGTTAATGCGAATTAATTTATTATACGAGAATAAGTAAGTGTATTGTAAATCCAGGAACGGACTGTAATATAAATAAATCTCGATTTATCTATTTTTTATTTTTTTACATATTATGTCGACTAAGAAGTGCCGTTCAGACAGCGCCCAGAGATTCGTTTAAAATGCAGATTTCTGGTGTGAAGTTGTGTGGTTAGCATCAATTGCGCGATATTCATTTCTGGAAAAAACTACCCAAAATTTGACAAAAACGATTCGGAAACAATCATTTTTAGATCCGAACTATATGAATATTTAAATATAGATAGAAAATAATATAAAAAAGATTTTGGCGCAAGAAAATGTTGAAAATGTAAAAAAAAAATTTTGGACATTTTTCTAACATTTTTTTTTCTCATTTATTTTTTATATTATTAACTTTCTTTGTTCAGAATCGTTTTATTGAAGAAATGATTTATCGTTTTTTTTTAAAATTCAATACAACCGTCAAGAAAATCCCACCTGTCGTGCAAAGTATGTCCGGCTTTTTTCGATATTTCTTTGTTGTACAGGTAAATTATAAATGTACATGTATGTATCATTTCATTTCAATAAAATATATTTGGAATATAAATTGTTATAATAGAACGTAAAAAAAAATGTACTAGTGAAATAATTGGGACATGATCTCTTCAATCACTCAATTAAAAAAAAAATATAGAAATCCATCACACCAAGAATATCCTTATATCCAATATATCCCCCGACAAGAATAAATAGTAATAACAAGAACCCGTATTGAAAAACCCTCTTCACTTGCCAATTTCAAATATCAAAAGTAGGCTAAAACCGATTGTAGGAAAATAAAACCAAGGAAAAAAACACGAAAAAAAAAAACCAAAAAATAAAAACCAAAGGAAAAAAAGACTATGAAAAAAAAAAACCAAATGTTTATATTTTGCTATCAATTTTTACTGTCATATTTGGGTATTATATAGTAAATTACAAAAAAAAAATTTTGTCAATAAAATGGACTGAAAATAAAATGAAATAAAATAAAAAGTTATCGATACCTTATTGTATGACAGGGAACAAAAATTAATAAGTTATAATTTATAAGTTTAATAGATAAATACTTGTACATTTTATACTCATACACACTCGAGCAATACAAAAACTAAATTTTCCATACACGGAAATATATAGTAAAGTAAAGTGAAGGTAAGAAAGTCAGACAAACTTCGCACCACGGATATTCTTCGCTCTTCGAGTCAGATACTCTTGGTGTGTTGGAAATGACGAACATTATTGATCTTTATATTATTAACTCCTTTCGTTTAGAATTGTCTTATTGAAGAAATGATTTATCGTTTTTTTTTTTTTTTTAATCATACACAGCCTTTAAAGGCATCTGACCCAAAAAGCGAAGAATATCCGTGATGCGAATTATGTCCGACTTTCTTGTCTATACTTTACGTTTCTTTACTTTCCTATACATTACTTTACTTTTTATTCTTTATCATACAACAGGTGGAATACCTATAGCAAAATATAAGATTTGGTTTTTTATGTTTTGGTTTTTATTTTCTGGTTTTTTTTCCGCACGCCCAATAACCAACATGCCGAGCACTGTGGTAACCAGTAATCCATGTAACACATAATTTGAGAACGCTCGAAATTTAATAGATTCCGATCAATCCTGGGCAATACAACCTCGATGGAGCAGACCCTCGGAAAGTATATAATTATACAAATTGAGTATATTGCTTAATTATCTTTTGTTAATTTGTTTTTTTTTTTCGTGTTACTATAAATACTACTACTCTGTAACACCTAAAACATAATTCAAAAATGTAAATTAATGTAGGCTAATATGTAGCCAGTGATGTTGAAGCCACATCAAAAAAAAAAAAAAACGAAAATAAACGGACCGTATCACACGGGAATTTCAATTTCAATGGACGCAATCAAGACTCCACGCCGCCGGACCGCACACTGGAAATCGGCTTTGGCGGTAACTTTTAATATCTATTAGACTCGGAGTTGTGGTAATAATAATATTATTCTTGTGCACGCAGTGATAGTGAATTCGGGCGCATTACGGCCACCGATTCTTTTTTTTTTTTTTTCGTTTCGGAAGGACTTGTACACAGCAGCAGCAGCAGCTATATCACAGCAGTGGCGGACGACGGCGTGTATTATGTTATATTATTATATATTATTGTACGATCGCGGCCGGTGGCGGCGGCGTAGACCTCCCACGTTGCCATATCCGGAAAGCAATGATGATAATGATATTATGTGAAAAAAAAAAACCAGTAATAATAATAATAACTGTGATAAATTGTCGGAGAGAGAGAGAGAGAGAGCTCAGGGTGTGCGTAATTCTGGAAGCGCTGCGGCTTGGCGTGTTCACCCGTCGGTGACCGCGATGACTGCGGGGGCGCGACCGCCGCCGGACCAACCGTGACGATCCGCGCAGTGAAAGAGCCGTACGCAAAATACCCTGCAAGCGGCGAGGATAATAATAAATGACAAAAAAAAGAATTCAATAGTCACATAATCAGTGACGGGTCCCAGGGTCAATTTGCCCACCACCCCTTAAACAGTGGTGTTATTCCCAGTCCTTTAGAGAAAAGACATATTTTTTCTCGGTTAAAAGCAAAGTGAACCCAAGTGAATAGAAATGTGTAATATATTTTTCAATAGGTACTTAACAATGCCTACAAGCAATACAAAAATAAATATTCTTTTCGTTGTAATAACTTCAATGAATAAATAGATGTACAACGTATAGTGCATAAGTACTGGATAACTTGTCTGGATAAAAATATTTATCTTTTTATCTTATTTATTTAATAAAATGACTAAAGTAAAAATGTCTAGATATTTTTCCTTTTTTTCAAACCTGTTTCTGTCAAACTTTGAGTAATTTTTTCCAAATTTTTGAAAACCAAATGAGAATTTCGACGAATGATCTTTTAGTACCATTTAGAGCCAAAAAGTCTTTTTTCGAAAATTTTGGACAAATATTTTTATACCAAAAAGTGTTAACAGAAAAAGAAGAAATAAAAACATTAGCTTGTTAAGTAATAACGCTAGCTTGCATAATCCACTCAGAAACAAAAAAATTTTTAAATCCTTATTTTGTGTCTCTAGAAAAATAAATAAAAAGCATTTTCAAGCAAATAAATCATAACCAAGAACTTTATATTATTATTTTATTTATAGTAAAATTTCCATTTTACAAATGCATGTATTAAATTTTGTAAATTTTTTTAAAGTTATCTGTTTTTTTATATAGATAAATGGGGTTTTATTTGATGTATTATCTAGATAAGTATTTAAATTGTTATCTATTACTTTATCTAGATAAATGTTTAATGAATTGGCTGTTATCTTAACTCGATATTTTGTTGATTATCTTTGTACAACACTAGGAATGAATAATACTGTGAAGCATGTCTGTGCGAAAGGGAAAAGAGATTCGGGAGTTCAAATCCCTTAAGTGTTTTTTTTTTTTTTTTTTTTTTTACTTATGCACGTATAACTCTTATGATTTTCAGATAATACATAAACTGTACTGTATTATTTTAAAAATAGTTGAAAATCCCGTATGCTAAACGAAATGTTTACAAATTAGCCGGGGTGGGAGGGGACGAAAGGGCAATCATATTCCCACTTCACAATGATTGCATTTACACCACTGAGTGAGTTTTATTAGAAAGATACTAAGCTTTAAAAATTGCCAATGTTTTGTGTTAAAAACCATAAATTTCTGTATTAAAATTACTCAAATTTGTATTATAATTTTATCGAATCTTATTCATTCCGCATAAGAATAAAGGTGAATAATCAAAATATTATATTTTCTTTCAACTGTTTTTACTCGAAAACGTTGTCAGAAAATATATCGCTATGTAATTTCATCTAACTTTAATCCCCCGTAAAAAAAAAAAAAAACGTATAGTACGATCAATAAACTAATGTTTAGCACCAATTTTCTAAAAAAAATATCTTGTTTAAAATAAAGATTACTTCATCGCCTATATATTATTTAATAAATAATCGATAATTTCAATTATTTTGTCTAATACACAACCAAAAGTAAAATATATAATAAATGAAAAAATATAAATTATTATGTAAAACATATAATTAAAATCTAAATCTAAATACAATAAAAGGCCCCTCTTGAAGCCATCACCAAGAGTGGCTAGGGGTTGCAAAATTAACCTCAAATTACTGACGGAAACCCCCTTAATCGGACCTGATCACTAGTGACAACGGTTTCGCCTACAGATTGAATATTTATGAAGAGAAATTGGAGAAAATAGTCATCGAACAGGACACACGTGTCGACGCACTCTGCATAGGCCACCCAAAACAGTGACCTACCCGACGAACGAAGGACGTCTCACATTTTGTCATTATCCCGTTTCAGATTTCGGTTTTTTCGTTTTTTTTTCGTTTTTTTTTTGTTAAGTCTGTTACTAAACACGAAAAATCCATTAAAACCAAACACGCACGAATCGTAATGTGTTTAGGTATGTCTATGGGTCTTTTCCCGAATTTCGATTTTAATAGACAATTTTATTTATGTACCTATATAGTAACATTTTATTTTATCAATACTTTCTTGCGTCTAGACGGTAATCAGTCGGTAATTCAACACTTGGACAAATTCATGATTTTTTCTGTGCCGACAATTAATCATAATACGTCCAATACAAGTACGGTACTAATATAACAAAATTTTGAAACTCATCTAATATATTATACAATAATATTATATTGAATATTTACTAATGAACGGTTCTTGCGTACATTTCTTTGAATATATAAAATCGATGTCTTGTGTGATGTATGATCAAACTCTTCTCGGTTTTTAGAATATGACTCATCAGTAGATACAGCATCATTAGCCCAATAATTTCAAAATTATTTTCTCTTCATAAGCCATCACATGTATAAGTTATTAACGTACGGGAGATAATATAATGATGAGTAAAACGATGATTAGACATTTTTCTATGTAACAAGTCATGTGTGTATATATAAGTATAAAATTATGAAGTTCATTAATAATAATAATTTTGTATTATGAAATCATATAAAATGATATTATCGTATATTATAATATATTCTTAAATTAAAACTACTTTATACTGTGGTATTAAACGTCCGTGTTCTATTATCTGTGGCATAGGCGTACTATTACCGAATGGAAAGGGATCAGTGTCGCAATTTTAAATAGTGGATTTTGATCGAAGTGACTCCAAATATAGATATCTTCAAACACTTTCGCTCCTCTAGGGTTTGAGAGGAAGGAAGACCCCACTGAGATGAGTTCCCCCTTTTATAGCGTCGTGTTCTACAAACGAAAAGGGGGGCAACTGAAATGCTACAAAGCTCTATGTAGCCCAAAATATATAAATTCTTTACTAATAAAAAAAGTTTACGAAATCGTGTTTTTTTTTTCAAAACGGCTATCAATTGTCTCGTATTCAAACAAATATACATATTATTATGTTTTGTATTAAATATAAATGTACTTTTTAAAATGACAAAATAATTAACGTTTATTTTTTGGAATTTAGCGAGTCAATCAAAAATATTCTTCTTATATTAATAATGATTTATAGTTATTAAATAATTAATTCTTATTTTAATTTAAATGATACACTTAATTAAATACCATGCAAATAGCATATTAGATACTTACATAAAAAATTAAGTAAAAATCGATCGTGTTAGAGCAGGTCAAGATTTTGATATCATCACGAGAATAATAACGTATAACAGTGTGAACACAATTACATAAACGAACGAAATGTTTTGTCAAATCTTACTCGTCCGTAATTTTTTATGGAAGTTTGTTTTTTTTTTCACGATTATCTGCAAATCTACTCATAAGCCAAGCATACATTGCAATTAAGCATAATTTTTTAAAACAAAAATTTGTTTATTACGAAACACAAATATGATATATTCCGTTATTGCTCTCGATTTTGATTTTAATAAATATACAATTTGTTTTCGTTATTCACCATTAGTAAATGTATTTATGTCGAAAGTTTGAAAAAAATTATCAACGGAGTGATCTGAGTGCCACATTCTCTTCCTTGTTTACTCTCCTGATTATTAAACTCCACTTTGAGACATAATTTATTTGATGCATAACCGATGTATTTTAATTAATTTCGAATATAACAGGAAAATTTTATATTATTACCTTTTTAAATTTGGAAGTGTTTAAATAGCAAATACGTATATATATATATATATATTATAATCAGATAAAACAATATTATTTTTTTTTATCAATAAAAAATTTTGCATTTTAGGAGGACGATTTGACTATCAATAAATATATAAAAATGTATACATTTGAGAACTGAGATAAAACTTTAATACAATAAGGTAACGTAAAAAAATATCCCACCGATAACTAATGTCTCCATCAATATAGTTTGAAAAATAAAATTTCAGTTTGAAGATGATTTATGATTACTTTTAATTTTTAAATTTTAGATTCTGAACGAAGTGAAGAAGCTAGTGTTTTTACAATGATATTTGTATATTTATTTTTTTTTTTTTATAATTTTTTTTTTTTCTGTGTACAACTTTTCGTATGGAAATACTTGTGCAAGAGTTTCGATCAATAACTTTTTGAAACCAGATTTGCCTCTAGATTGTACTTCAAAAAGGTCATTTTTTGAATTTCTCAATTCTTCATTTTTTTTTTTTTTTTGGAAAAAACTACCCAAAATTTGACAAAAACGGAAACCATCATTTTTCGATCCGAATTTTATGAAAATTGAAAAATAGATAGAAAATCATATAAAAAAGATTTGGCCACAAAAGAAATTTTGAAAATGTGAAAAAAAAATTTTGAACAATTTTCTAACATTTTTTTTTCTCATTTATTTTTTATATGATCAACTTCCCTCGTTCAGAATCGTTTTATCGAAGAAATGATTTATCGTTTCTTTAAAATTAAATACACCCGTCAAGAGAATCCCACCCGTCGTGCGAAGAACATCCACCGTGCAAAGTATGTCCTCCACATCGAAGCGATCCAAAAGATTTAGAAATGTGCAACACTCTCGTTCTGTATACACCGAAGTCATAATATAGGCCACTCAAAATTATTACAATAATAACAATAACACTGTATCCACTTCAAGTTTTCATAAAGTATACTTAAGGGACCGTTGAACGGATAAACACATTATGTCGGACAGACACGCGTCGCGGTGAAAAAGTCATCGTCACTTGATGTTTACACTGACAAATTATATTAACTCGTTGTATAATTTCGAGTTTTGAGTTGAAAACGATTTTCATCAAGCATACAACTCCGGACACGACGTGATAATATCATGCATATGCGTGAAAACGTCTGAAAAGTGTATTGCTTTTATGGGATTTTTAAAATTAAAACAGGCAAAACGAAACGCACTGGCGTCTGCTCTCATCGTGGTTTTCCATCGACAACACTTAACGCGGTTCTCGAAAATCTACAAATAACATTTTTTTCCATCTAAAACTAACGTTTCTCCCTACATTACATAAGGAAGTCGTTGACTTCTCTATTACCGAGGCCGGACAAAAACCCGTGATGGGAATGTCACATCGACGACGACGACGACGACGGTATTCGTCGCATAGGCATAATACGTATAATGAGAGGTTGACAGACAAACTAGTTTTCGGGACGACAGTGGATGATGTGTGACAATTGGGCATTGGCCATTGTATTTTGACGGAGGCACGTGCAACGTGATAAAAAAAAAAAAAAAAAAAAAAAACTAAAACGAGAAAAAGCCACAATACTACTACTCGTTACTACTGTTGTTATTTCTTTATCGCGTGCACTGTCGATGAGAACAAAAAGGAATGTGTCTCAAATCCGTTTACAGAAACGAGACTCGCTCGGATTTATGAGTAGTGTTTATTTTAAATCAAAAAAAAAAAAAAAAATCGAGCTCTACCGAAATTTCGATAATAAAAATTAATGTGTTCCGTACTTTACTAGATAACACAAATGCGTATAAGTGCTTTACTGGTTTAATAACAAACCGTGGAATTCTTTAAATATTTTCACTCGTGTTTTAAGGCGCCACTTTATTTTTGAAACTTTAAATTGTTTTGTTTAGTTTAAGGTGACCATACGTCCTGTTTTATACAGGGTTGTCCTTTATTTCGGCTCTGTGTCCTGACAAACTTCTCTCAAAACGCTTTTTGTCCCGTAATTTCAAGTTTGTCCCATATTAATCCCGTTTTTTGATTCACTGTTGATTTGAAATTTTTGAAATTAAATTATTGAATAAAATAATGTAAGAATTTAAAAATCTTTTGGATACCATTAAGTCAATTATAATCGTAAAATGAATTAACAAGTTTTTTTTTAGAAAGTAAAGTACACAATATGCATGAATAAAGGATTCGAAGAAATTTTAAAAAGTATCAATCGAGTTTCATTATGTTATTTTATGTTTTTCAAAATAATGTTTTTGTGTGTTTAAATTTAATCAATAATAAGTAATTTAAAAATTAAACTTTTGTCAAGATTCAAAAACATAAATATACATATAAATACGTAATAATTACTTATTTATTTAAAAATATTATGAAAAATACTTTTGTCCTGTATTTTATTCTCTTAAATATGGTCATCCTAGTTTAGTTCTATAATTTAAAATCATTCTCGTACAATATAACTGAAGCAGAGCCAAGGACAACAGTAGTTTATAAAAAGCGTTTAATAAATCTATTGTTTTCGCAGTAAACGTATAAATTTTCAATTAATAATATATTTATCAGTCATATTAATATTTCTAGTGTATAAATTTAATTGAATAACTGAAGAACGGTATTGTCTGCAGATAAAGTATAATTCAAGTTGCCATGTAGAACAATTACTCCTTTCAACATATAGTAAAAACTCAAAATTGAGAAATCAGTGTTGAAGTATCAAGTCAAATTTATCACTGACCATGTAAATTACAATATACTTATATAGGTATGGTGACCAGATATAGAAATACAAAAATAAGTACGCATTAAAATAAAGGTTTTTTCTCAAACCATTTCTTGAGGGAATCGGCCAATGTGTTAATATACATATTATTATCTATATGATGTCCATCAGTTGTCTCCGACAACACAAGTTTTTTCATTGTGTAATGAATATTAATCAAATGTAATCAATTTACCACAATTCCCAAATTTAAAAAAATATTTTTAATTGCAATTTTTTTACACGGTCAATTTGTCAAGGGTGAGAATTTTTTTTGCTAAATTTTAATCCTTAATACAATACTATTTATAATATATAATGTATTGTTCTGATTGGGGGAAAGTTTAAATATTTCATTTGATTTTTAATTAATATCTTAATTAAAACCTCTTCTATCTATTATAATCGCATCTAACTTACAAACTTACCTAACAATGATCCAACTAATTATTTTTATTAATAACTATGAAAAATACACCAACATTATAACTACTAGGTTTATGCCAAAGAAGAATAATATCGGATTGTACAAAATATGCATTAGATCAAACTATAAAATATTATAAGCAAATAACCGAATAAATTATGAACGATTTTATTGTAAATGTGTATTAATCCACAGTATTATCATCAACAACAACAACAACGACAACAAAAAAGTACAAATTTATGTACTCAATAATGTTGTTGAGGATACTAGTACAATGCAACTAAAAAGAGTACTGTCCTACAAAAATAAGTACATCTGGTCACCATATATATATATATATAGGTATACCGTTCGTTTAATTAAAAAAGAGAGAGAGAAAAATCGAATACTCGATACTTTCATTATTGAGTTCGTGTTTTTTGTTTTATCATATACACGATATAGTATGTTAAACTATTTTGATGTCTTTATTGAACGAGTATATTATAATATTATAACAGAGATTTTTTTTTTTTTTTTTGACTCTTCGATTGTATTTAATTACAAGCGGCGAATGAAATATTGGCGAGAGATCTTATTCCGATAATTCAACCTGTTTCTAAATCCGGATTATGTACCTCCTCCTCATTCATTTAAAATTTGATTGGATTAAAATGAATGGTTTAATTTAAATAATATATATATATATGTATATATGAAAGGACTAATAAAAATTATAAACTACCGCGGATGCATGCAGATCGTGATTTATTTGCGAAATTTTCCATACAATCCCGTACATAAATATAGTCAAATATGTAGCCAAATATGAATTGTAGCTATTATTATTGTTATTGAGTAATGATTATAGTATATTATATTGTGTGTAGTAAGTACTACGTGATTGTTATTACTTTCGTGGATCGCGTTAATAACATCGGCTGATGGGTTTATAATTAACCTCTTAATGTACCTTATTGTATATTCGATTACTAAAACTCAAACGAATACAGTATAAATTACATTAATAGAAATTGATTAAAAATATCACTGAGTACTCGTCCCCAACTGTTGTTTGATGTTTTTAATGAATAATCGGAATGATCACTAATCATAACAATTACCTAAATATATTGATTTAAAAAAATAACCAAAGCGTTTTGTGAATCATTAAAATCGGTTCAAGTAAATTATCACGTAGAAAAGAATAAAACAAAAATGAAATACGCATTAGCTGGAGAAGCTATTTTTATTATATTGTAATTGGATAAGGGCTGTACATTTTGAGGACTTGTAACATATTAATGTTATACAATTATATTATTACAAAATGTTTTGATTTTTATTAAAGTCTTATTATTTATTTTGTGTACTCTGAGCGAAGTGAAGAAGCTAGTGTTTTTACAATGATGTTTATTTTTTTTTTCTGTGTACAACTTTTCGTATAGAAATACTAATCCAAAAGTTTCGATCAATAACTTTTTGAAACCGGATTTGCCTCTAGATTGTACTTTAAAGAAGTCATTTTTTGAATTTCTCAATTCTTCAAATTTTTTTTTGGAAAAAACTACCCACAATTTGATAAAAACGACTCGGAAACCATCATTTTTTGATCCGAATTTTATTAAAATTTAAATATAGGTAAAAAATCATATAAGAAAGCTTTTGGCGCAAGAAAATGTTGAAAATGTAAAAAAAAATTTTGGACATTTTTCTAACATTTTTTTTCTTATTTATTTTTTATATGATTAACTTCCCTCATTCAGAATCGTTTTATTGAAGAAATGATTTATCGTTTCTTTAAAATTCAATACACCCGTGAAGAGAACCCCACCCATCATACGAAGAACACCCATCGTGCGAAGTATGTCCGGGTTTTTTAATTATAATTTTGCTATTAATTATTTAACGTAAATATTTGTTATCAACATTTACAGACTGTCGAAAAATGTATTTTTTTTTTTATTATTTGATAATAAATATTTAATGAAAACGATTTTGATTTTATTGACCAAACATGATATTCAGATACATTAATTGCCTAAAAAAGTTCAATTAAACGTTGTTTTTATGTTTAAATGGTTTATGTTAAAAATCAAAATATTTTATTCGTCATGACGTATTGATATTAAAATGATTTAAATTTGATAAAATGTCATTTTACGAGTTAAATAAAAAATTTAATATCTTATACAAATGAAAAAAATAATAATATGCACTATTTTTACATCATCAAGTTCCAAACACTTTTAATGAAAAAAAATGTGATCAAAATTGATGAAATAAATTGTTAATTTAACATAAACTATCAAAAAGCCGGACATACTTCGCACGATAGGTGTACTTCGCACGACGAGTGGTATTCTCTTGACGGGCGTATTAAATTTTAAAGAAACGATAAATCATTTCTTCAGTAAATCGATTCTGAACGAAGGAAGTTAATAATAAAAGAAAAAAAAATGTCCAAAATTTTTTTTCTTATTTTCAAAATTTTCTTACGCCAAAATCTTTATTATAGGATTTTCTATCTATGTTTAAATTTTTATAAAATTCTGATCAAAAAATTATGGTTTTCGAGTCGTCTTTGTCAAATTTTGAGTAGTTTTTTCCAAAAAAAACATTGAAGAATTGAGAAATTCGAAAAATGACCTCTCTAAAGTACAATCTAGAGGCGAATCTGGTTTCAAAAAGTTATTGATCGAAACTTTTGGACAAGTATTTCTATACAAAAAGTTGTACACGGAAAAAAAAAACATCATTGTAAAATGCACTAGCTTCTTCACTTCATTCAGAATCTAAAAAGGGGTAAAAGCAACTAAGACAAAAATTATGTTTGTCCATTAGCGTAAGAATTAAATGAAACAGATTTTTATTTAAGAATTGTCTTCTACGATTTACCGCCTAAAAAAAAGGCATTTGCCTCAAAATCCTAACCCTAGTAATGACTACAATAATAATATGTCTGTTTTATGTGATTTTTATTTAAAATGTGTTTTGATTAAAAAATTTTTTCGGCATCGAATATACATTATAATAATATATTATATTTTGTAGATATAAGCAAAGAAGTCGGTTAGGTTACGGCCTAATTATCGGGTTGAACTGGTTTTTTATCATGTTACTGCACACAAAACATTAATATTTTTACTGCGGGCAAATAAACGTAAGTTATAATATTTATAATACATGAACGTATTTGTCGTGCAACGTTAATAACGTATTTGTATAATAATTATATGTATCTTTGAAATTAGCAGTTTATTCGTGTCAAAATACACAGAAACAATAAAGACAATTAACTTACTTTGTGTTTTGTAGATTGACGAGGTGCACTTTGGGCGTTAATCGTTTGAGCAAAACATAGAAATCGTTTACGTACAAAATAATTCACGATAGAATAAAATCCTAATAAACGTGTATAATAAAATCTATCAAAATCCATTAGTAGAGTTTTTCGATTCTAAGTGGGGCGAAGAAGCTAGTGTTCTTACAATATTTTAGATTCTGAACGAAGTGAAGAAGCTTTTTGGAAACACTTTTTCGTTTAGAAATACTAGTCCAAAAGTTTCGATCAGTATCTCTATAGAACCGAAATCGTACCCAGATAGTACTTTAAAAAGGTACTTTTTCCAGTTTCTCAATACTATTTCCAAGAACGTGGAAAAACTGTCGAAAATTGATAAAAAACAGCAAAATATAATATTACCGGAATTTGGGTAAAATTGAAAATTACTTTTTGACATAACTTCTACAATAATGCAGCTAGGGACTCAATAAATAGTTACGAGAACATTTCTTAAAAATTTCAAAAAGATTCGATCAATTTTGAGTTAAGTACAGCATTTTGAAAGTTTCGGAAATTTCTCATTTTTAATTAGTTTTTATATGATATAATTTTTAGTTTTTGATATTAACACATAAACTTCTTTTATTAATCTAAACTTTATGAAAATGTAAATATAGATAGATAATAATATGAGAAATAGTCTGGTGTAAGACCATTTTTTAAATGTGAATTTTTTTTTTAAATTTTTTTATTCATTTGCTGTTTTTCTTATCAAAATTGTTTTCGCCTTTTCTGAGTCGATACTAAAGTATAAAACTGGCCGAGTAAAAAATTAATTTTTTTCCTTTAATAATAACAAATTTTATTACTTATAAGTAACATTGTCTCGAATAAATTGAAGCTCTACTCAGGATTGTTTTGTTAAAGAAATGATTTACAGTTTCTTTAAAAATTAAGACCCATGATGCGAAGTATGTCCAGCCTTTTTGATTAGTAGTTTTTTTCAATTTGTAATACAAATAATCGATAACAGATGAAAACTTAAATTTGATCCGAGCACATTTCGAGTGAGAACAAAAAGTTTCCGGAAAATTGTTTGGACGATGTATAGTGTACTTGAATTGAATTACGCGTATTAATGGTATTGTCAAGCAAAAGCAGGGAAAGTCCGTCAGAGCATGCAGAATTCAAAAGAAGAATCACGAGAGGTTAGGGTATCCCTGGACTTACGTACGTGACTAATCACTAACAGAAACCGGTAGCTCATTTTAAAGTTTCGCCTTGGGCACAAAATATTCGGTCACTACGACCGTGAATTATTAAACGTTATAATAAGTTTTCCTTGATAATAATAATAGTTTCTTTTGACAAAGAATAATAATAATAATAATAATGGAACAATAATGACGAATTCATTGCGTGGACGGACAGCTTTGTACACGTGTAATGTGTTATTTGATGTATAGTGACCTGCAGAGAAGTCGCGGGGGATGTGTGCCTCGGCGGCAGTGGTGGCGGAGGAGGCTGAAGTGAACTGCTCGGGATAGGTGTTCGTAATAGTAATGTCTTGATTAGTCAGACGTTGGCAGGCGACGCGGCAGCTCAGCGGATCATCAAAGAGACGGAGGCCGCCATTTTGTCTTGTTCTGCCTTTTGGCGCCGACAAACATATCGTTAACCAATATTTATTGTCGGTGTACCTGCTACACACACACACACACGAGTCACGCCGCCGACTATATTATATTATTATTATTATTATTATTATTATACTGCATATAATAATATAATATAGTTGTACAATGTAGATAATATTTTTTCTCTCCCCTCCCCTCACGCAACCCGCGCCCTCTTAGCAGTACACCTCACCGGAAACCCTAAATCGATCACTCCCATTTCGTGCACCATTAAGTATCACACACTGTGTATGCGATAATGAAGATGATGATAATCCTCATAATAATAACAGAGTTATTATTATTATTATTACATGGAGTACCCGTAGAATATAATATTTTCATACAGAGAGTTTGTAAAAATTTCACTAGAGGTTTAATTACAGTTATAATAATTATATATTATAAAATATTACTAACACAATTATAGGAGCAACCCTTGGATTTAAACATTTTGAAACATCGTACTTACGTTCTGTACACAAATCTAACGCTCAATGCTAAACTTAAGTAAATTTCGGATTGTTTAATGTTTCAAACCTGTAATTATTACATAATGTGATATTTTTACAACAATATGAAAAGATTTTAAACAAATAAATAGGCGTAGTTATGAAATTTATTGAGTTATTATCAATATATGATCCAAAATTTTTATTTTTTGGCATGTTTTTCATAAATTTATTAGTAAAATGAATGCCCATGTCATATATTTAAGGTACTGCAATCATTAATGGAAAAAATATATATCAAAAATCGTAGAAGTGGGCATTCGCTATTAAGTTTTACAATTATTTTATCTTTTACAATAATTTATTATTAGGTTGGTACTAATAAATATTTAATTATTTTAAAACATTTATATTAGCGATAAGAGGACAGTACTGTTCTTTTACGTACATGTGATTTACAGTATTTCGATTTTAGATTCTGTGTGGAGCGAAGAAGCTAATGTTTTTACAATGATGTTTATTTTTTTATTATTTTATGTGTACACGTTTTTGTGTAGAAATACTAGTCCAAAAGTTTCGACGAGCAACTTTTTAAATTTCTATTTTCTTTTAAACGGTGCGTTTAAGAAGTCATTTTTCGAAATTCTCAATAATTTTCTCGAAATTTGGGAAAAGCTACCAAAAATTTGACAAAAAAGATTCAGAAAATATATTTTTTTAAGCTAAACTTTATGAAAATTTTAATATATGCATTAACAATAATATCAGAAATATTTTTGCGCAAGAAAATTTAGAAAATGTGAAAAATATTTGGAAATTTTTTTCTCATAAAAAATTTGATTTTTTTTACTTTTCTCAGTTAATAGTGAAATATAAACTGGCCGAGTGAAAAATACTTTTTATTTTGTTATCATAAAAAACTTAATAATGTTTAAGTAAAATTGCCTTGAATAAACTGAAGCTCCGCTTAGAAGCGTCTTATTGAAGAAATGATTTATAACTTCTTTTAAATTCAATACACTTGCAAGAATATCTCACTCGATGAGCGAAGGAAACCCCAAGGTGTGAAGTACGTCCTATTCATTTCTTTTTCTCTCTTTTTACTGTCTTTTGTGGTGATCATATAAAATTAAGGTATCAAATAAAAAGTTAATTTTATAAAATAACTAATAAATGAACTAAATAGGTACTATTGATCACCTATTTGGTAATTATTTGCAAAATAGTAATTACTAACAAATAAGTTTTTAAAATATGTATTTGATTTTAATTCGTTGTTTTATCAAAAATGTTTTAAAAATGTTATCATTGGTTTATTTTATACGATACATCATTTCTCACATCTCAGTATCATTGATACAGGTTAGTGTCCTTGTATTTTTTTATACTTATTTATAATTTTCTTAAATTACAAATTTCAAAACAAATAAAAAGATTTTTCAGCTCAACAATTGGTACTTGGAATGTGAATTTGGGAAAACATGTATTGATATATTTTGATGAATAAGTCACTTTCAGAGATCGAGTAAGTACATTAAAATGTTGATCAATAAATATTGAATGAAACATGATTATCCGAAGTTATCATTTTATTTTAATAAAATGGATAATTTTTTACGTTTATTTTTATTTCATATAAATCAAAATTCAAAATAATTCGACGTCCTAACTTTTTGATACCATATAAAAAAATCTGTGGGAAAATCAGAGACCTTTCAAAAAAGTCAAGGCATGAGACCTAGAATCCATAGCCCCCTTGAACTATCCTTTATATCTGGCCTAGGTCAGGGATGTGTTTAGGAGAATGGAGACATATAGATGTGTGCCAGAAGGTGTTGAGGGGAACAACCACCAGGATCCTTTATTCGATGTAGCGTTACATGAAAAAAATAATTCAAACATTATTCATTTTAAAAGCCGGAAGCAGCACACCATAGGTATTTTTCGCTCCTCGGGTGGGTGTGTTGAATTTTACAGAAATAATAAATTGTTTTTTCAATAAAACGATTTTGAATAGAATTTCAGTTATAATATATATTACCACATAAACATCTCCAGTGTTATATATATATATATATATATATATATACGTGTTTCTATATGTGTGACGTGAATTAATGCTTACCAAACGTAATTTATATACATACATATATTTTTACGGCTCGCGTGCAGTGTACAGGTGAACTTCGTAGACGTACGTGTATACTTGTAGTATTATTACTACGCATTTTGAACCCCTGTGGTTATCATCGTGTTCGGACTGCTGTGGTGTATAACAATCAACATAATATATATGAAGTAGTAGATGGTGGTGCACCGAAGGGGGTTGACTTTGAGTCCGACTTCTTAGTAATCCTGTTTTTTGTGTGTGCCCTATTATGTGGAAAATTTTGGACCTTCGAATCCTTCAGATTAAGATTCACTATAATATACCATAATATAGTATAATACAGTAACAATAATAATAATAATAATGTACACCAGGGGTGGCCAAACGAGCATGTACCAATCGCTCTTAAAAGTAACTTTTTTCATACCAAAATTCCTACCCAAACTACTAGGGGGAAAATGTATCAGTTGCTCTTAACATACTATAATATGAACGACAAAATACCACATCTGTCGTAATATAGACGAGTTAAATATGTGTATGTATTAACTGATGAAAGAAAAAAAAAAAATGCAATAGCATTATTTAATAATGTAATGATGTAATACGTACAGTGCACACACATACATAGTAATTTGTCAAAAAAATAATGTAAGTAAAATATAATACTAAAAAAAGTGTATACTTCGCACGTTGGAGTGTTCTTCGCATCTAGTATGTCCTTTACTTAGCTTTAATTTACATTTTGCTTTACTTTACTTTTTTTTTTATCCAATAAATAAAGAAAACGCAAAAATATTAATGAGAAAAAAAGTATTAAAAAAATACACAAAATTTTTTTTCATATTTTCAATATTTTCTTGCGCCAAAATGTTTCTAATGTTATTGTCTATTTATGTTTATATTTTCGAAAAATTTGGATCAAAAAATTATGGTTTCCAATTCTTTTTTATCAAATTTTGAGTAGTTTTTCAAAAAAAAAAATTGAAGAATTGAGAAATTCAAAAAATGAGCTCTTTAGAGAATCAACTATAGAGGGAAATCCGGTTTCAAAAAGTTGGTGATCAAGACTTTTGGACAAGTAAATCCGTACGAAAAAGTGTTTACAGAAAAAAAACAAACATCATTGTAAAAACACGAGTTTCTTCACTTCATTCGTGAATTTCCATAATTCAACACTTGGGGTTAAAAGGGTTAAAAATGGGAAACGTTATTTTTGGTCGAATTTTTCGGAACGGATAAAAAGAAATTAAACGTTATATTTAGAAGAATTATTTGAAACCCGAGCGTAACCACTGAAGTCACCATATTTTTCAACGCAACGGTGAAAAATTAAAAAGGGTTGGGCAACCCCTATATCTGTAATATAAAAACTGATAAAAAAAAAATTATAAGAACACAAAAAACTGTACACGGGTGAAGCCGGGTTATTCAACTAGTATATTATATAGATAACAATCATCGTACGTTTTATAGTTTTTACACCGTGTGAGGTATTATGTGTTACATTGCGCATATTATAATAATATGTAAAATAAACGAAAACAAAAAAAAAATAAATAAATAAATAAATAAATATTTTATAAACGCTATTGGAATATTTCCAATTGTTATCGTGTTACACTCATTACTATTTGTACTATCACACGCGTTCATTTTCAAAAAAATAAAAACACACGCGAAGAAATCGGTTTCCTGCTTGCGGGACCCCCCAGGATTGAAAATTCGTAGTTAAGCCATTATTATATTGTATTGACACGCGTCAATGGGTACTATATATCATTCGTCCGGAAGTCGGATTTTTTTCTACCGATTTTTAGGTACCTTCTGCCAATATCATATTATATTGGAATAATAACAATAATCATTTCCCTGTCATACCATGTGCTCGTGCAGTAATGTAATATGATGAATTACTGTATTTTTATTTATTTTTTTCGATGACGTCTATAAAATCAAAATTATTTCACGGCATTGGTGACGTTTTTTTTTTTTTTTGTTGCAATGCACTTTGCATCATTTAAAAAAATATATGATATGCGAATTTTCGTGACAATTTCACACTAAGTATAACGTCATACACGACTAAATTATTAATTGTATAGATGTAACTATTTAAAATGATATAGATAGATCCGTTGATTCAGTTAATTAATATTATTTAGACGGTTTCGCTCGACACAAAATGTTTCCGAATATATTTTACGCGCCATAAAAAATATACATTAATTTTATATTTTGAGTGTTTTTAAAATGACATTTCTTCATTTTCTGCAAGCACTTTTTCGTATTGTTGTAATTAGTAAAGGATTCAAACGATTCGGCAAGTATCTTTTTGAATCAGAATATGGTTCTAGGTCAGGGGTCAGCAATCTGTTCCAAAGGAAAATACTATTTTTTTAAGACTTACAAAACCGTGATGTTTAATGGGCCTCTTTTGTGTGAATCTTTTTCTTTTCTATTCGTCAATATTCTCTGGAGGATCATTATTTCAATTACTATTTCATTATTGGACTAAGTACTAAGGTACAATATTACAAAGTATGTATTTTGAAATTCTCGAGAGCTGCCGGTGTCAACTCCTAGATTTTACCCAAGCAGGGCGTATTTAGAATTGTTGTTCAAAAGGGGCTAAAATGAAATTTGGTTATATAATTCGTAATTAATAATACTATTTATCCATACGAATATTATTAAATTATTGCGATTGGTGAGGGGGGGGCTAAAAATACTCTTTGGAGAGGCTTAACCCCCCAGCCCTCCCTCAAATACGTCCCTGTCTGAAAAAACAGAGGTGGCCAACCTGAATCTCACGTTGTACATAAAACTATATATTACATTTTGATCAAACACAAAAAAAAAATTTAAACTTTATGAATTATTGCAGATTGCTTTTATTATTAATAGGTAGATGAAACAACTCGTCTATAACATAAATAATTTTTATTGTACACTTATATCAGGACACCGACTAGGTAACATTATTATAAATAAAATATGAACGTGAGTTCACGACATAGGAATTATTCAGTATTAAAATAAACAAATTATATAAAAGTATGATGAATCTCACAGGCCATAAAATTATCCAAGATGGGCAGTGGGTTTGGCTCTCCTGTTCAAGAAGATATTTTAGAAGGTATTTTTTTTAAATTCTCAATAGTTTTCAAAAACTTAGGGGGAAACTACCCACGTTTTACCAAAAATGCCTTAATAACTTTTTTTAATTTAAATTTTGTAAAAATTAAAATATAAATAGAAAATAAGAACATTTTATTGAAAGTAAATTTGAAATATGCGATTTTCGATTTTAGACGAAGTGAAGAAGTGAGTTTTTTACAATAATGTTTATTTATTTTTTCTGTGAACAATTTTTCGCATGGATCTACTTGTCCAAAAGTCTTGATTAGTAACTTTTTGAAAACCGATTTTCTTCTAATTGGTACTTCAAAGAGGTAATTTTTTTGTATTTCTCAATTCTTCAATTTTTTTTGGAAAAAACTACCCGAAATTTGACGAAAAAGACTCGGAAACCATTATTTTTTGATCAAAACTTTATGAAAATTTGAACAAAGATAGACAATAATATAAGAACGATTTTGGCGTAAGAAAATTTCGAAAATGTGAAAAAAAAATGTTTGAGTATAAAATGTCATAGCCCATAGACAAGTAATTTCTTTATATATAAGTTTTTCAATACTGCTGTTACAAAATTAACCTGGTTGCTAGGCCTGGGGTTAAGCCCCTCTGTCCATCCTTAAATCCACTTCTGCTATAGTTTGTTAACTTCAGCAACTCTTGGATATTTTTACAAGACCAGGTCTTAAGTGACCGTGTTTAAGTGATTAAAAAAAAAAAAAAAAACAATCTAACACAGTAGAACAAACAAAAATAACCATAATTCAATAATACAATGATTTGGCCAACAATCGTGTCAATGTGGGAGTAAAATAAATAGAACAATACAAATTAAACGACATTCTATCACATAGTATTGGTCAATAACACTGTAGTAAACGATTATTGTAATTTAATTCTTTTTTAACTTTTAAAAAAAGAAAAACACAAATATATAACATAATATTTTCGCCAATATCGTGGAACCCCTGTTGAGAATCACTAGGGTAGAATATTATATGTAGTGTACAACTCAATAATAAAATATTGACGTACACTGTACGTAATATTAATACATTGACCAGCGATGGTGTTCTTTATTTTGCGCCATAATGTCATTACACGTATAGAGATTATGAGAAATAGTAAAGTTATTAATTTAAGGCTCGGAAGTTGTTGCATTTGCATGTTTTTTGTGATCAATTAGATTTATTGTTAGGTAAGCTAGAAATTCATGTCATAACACTACGTACGTAATAAACATTAAAAGTTTATAGTGCATATTTTTGCATATTTGATGATTTTGTAGTTTTAAGAGCATATTTCTTAATTTTACAACTTTTTAAGCATATTTGATGATAAAATTTGAAATTTGGTAATAAAAAAACAAAATTAATTCATTTTTAGAGTTTTCATTAGATATTAAATGTATTTATCCATTTTTATGAACATTAGAAACATAAGAAAAATATAAGAAATAATGTACTTAGTTTTTCAAAGTATAAAAATTTGCTAATGGTTAATAATTTACGATCTTTTAATTTTGAAAATAATTTTAAAAATATTTAGTGGTTCAATGCAACAGCTTTTAAGGTAATAACAAAGTTATACTTAAATAAATTAAATTAAAATACATTTAAATAGGTACTTAACAGTTTTTTTTATTTTTATTTAGGTTTTTCAAATATACATATATAATTTAATGGAAAAATTTTAAAAGAAAATTAATTTAATTCATGAAACGTTTTTCAAGCAATTATTTTATTTTGTATATTTATTTCTGGAAATGTAAGTTAATTTTACATTTTTTCATACTCTTTTGAGATTATCTACGAAGCTTCATTAAATCCACTTACTTAAGAGTATTTAGTATGGGCATTGATTAATAAAATACTTGTGATTATGAAAATTTTGTTTGGTAAAAAAAAAGTGCATATTTTTAGAGCATGATTGTACTTTTTTAAGCGCATAAGTGCATGCATATCCAGTACTTTTTAAGAGCATCAAGTTCCGAGCCCGTGTACACAATAACTTATTATATGCAGTCCTGTAAAGAATACTTTTAAAAAGTACTTGAGTAAGTACTCAAATACATTTTTTTTAAAGTATTTAAGATACTACTCAAATACTTTAATTGTATAGTATTTCAAATACTTCTC
>JAIPRM010001286.1:0-39743 GCA_025469315.1 Stegophylla sp. TES_Ste_2020 | reverse complement strand
TTTCAAAAAGTTATTGATCGAAACTTTTGGACAAGTATTTCTATACGAAAAGTTGTACACAGAAAAAAAAAATAAACATCATTGTAAAAACACTAGCTTCTTCACTTCGTTCAGAATCTAAAAGAAACATCATTGTAAATGCTAATGCATTTTTGTATTAATTCACATATAATATTTAGGTAACTAAGTAAATTATAGAATTTGTATAAAACTGATCATTTTTGTATTGAATATTTTTTTTTTTATTTCAATCAAAACTTTATAAAACATTTTATCGTTAATCCAGTAGAAATATTCTTTTACCAAAATATTTCTTCCTTGTTTTTCTACACGGAGCATAATTTTTATAAAAGTTAGCTCAATGAATAATTTTTATAGCGCTTAAAGTTAAAATTATGGCTCAAATGAGACGATTAATTCAAATAATAACAGATTGTTCTTTTTTACTATACTATTATTATAATAGCCAATGTACAACTTGAAATATTACAAATGAACAAACTAATTTTGATACTGCTCTGAAATAATGAAAGTTTTTGATTTTATTATAATTCAATTTTAATAATATTTTAATAACTATAACATTACTGAGGTTGCTATTGTCCAATAAATGGTTTTATTAGGTTACAGATATATTATAATTGGCCAAAAATTGTGTTAAAAGTGCGAGGACCCGAAAATAATGAAAATGCACGGAGCCTCACCTCCGTGCATATCCGGCCCGATTTGCCAGGTTAGCGCGACGGCGATTACTGCAGTTACATATTATAATATGTTTAATAAACTCGAAAAAATCTTGTGAATTTTTAGTTAACAAAAATTTTTTAAATAGTATTGAATGAAGAAAATATAAAAAATGTGCTATTAATGATAAAATAAATACAAAAATAAAAATTAATTTTTATTATCTTATAAATATATTATACTATCTATTATTCTATTATTATTATATATATATATATATACTTATTATATTTATTTTATTTATCAAAATTATAATAATTGTTTATTAAGTCATCGACCGACCAATGCAGGTCAGTACATTTTTCAAGTTCAGTTCTTTGATTCCCATCTTCTCCGTTAATATCATCTACTGAAACAAAAACGGTCGCAAATAGATTTTCGTCTCTCACTTAACTCTACGATGACAAAACCACAGAGTGTAATATTTTTCATAAATATTCAACGGTAAACTTTGTTGTGGTTTTTTTCATTCCAAAACTACTTGTATACTTAGTACATCAAAATCCGAACAAAGTCCTTTTTAATTAAAGTCACTTACTTAGAAACAAGTGCATAGAAATACGAAGAATTTTAACAACCTGTCTACTTGACTAAATCATAGCCCAATGTAATCGTAACGTGTGATTAATAACGAAAAGTTCTTTATCGTTACTACATTGTCGTTATACTACTACTCAAAGTGTGATTATGTCTTCATCGTGATTTTAAAATGTAAAATACAGATTATTATAATTTATGCAAGAAACTAGATTTTTGAAGTAACTTAGTTTAATTAATAAATGATAAGTATAGTTCTTACGTATGCACTTAGCATAGACCAAATGGATTACAAATTGATAATAATAAATGATTTGCTAGACAATCTCTCACTGTATATTTGAATAAAAAAAATGCATTATTTTATAAAGGTACAGTTTTGTTAATAATAAACAACAGCAGTCTTGTTAATTATTTATACTATAATTATAATTATATCGTGGATTGAAAACTTTTATGAACACTTCACAAACAGTCGGAAAAACAACTTTCATTTTTTTGGTTGGAATGAAATTCCTATTCGACATTTTCACCACAGCTTTTGAAAGTGAGTTTTTCTCTCTCGCATTGGTTGTCTCCGTAGTTGTCGGTCACTATTACGCGTCGACGTGCACGCAGGAGCATAATCGCAGATAGATAGACACCCTTCCAAAATTAAAATCTTATTCGATTATTTTCGAAAAAAGTTTTCTGAAAAATTTAAATTCGAAAAGTTAAATTAAGTTTAAATAAAATTGATCGCATAAACGTCACGACACACCGTGCAACCTTCTTGTAGGGAAAACTCGTATATTTGGATTTACGAGTACGAGACGATAGAGAGCGGTTTTATATGATAAACAATGTCATTTGATAGTTAGATATCACGTACTATTATCACGTTTTATTTTCCGTGCACATAAAACAAAACGTTTTACATATTTTTTGAGAAATTTTATAGATAAGGTGCCAACATAATGATCGTGACATGATTTTGTGTCTTTCTTTCGTTTATCATAGTATTTTATATATTATTTCAATTCTGATTTTAGATTTTGAGTGAAGCGTGGAATTTAATAGTTTTTTAATGGTTATTAATTATTATAATAGTATTATCATTATTTTTTTATGGAAACACTAACCGAATTTAATCAATATTTATATTTAATTGAACCTTTTGTATTTACTGTATAAGTAAATTTGTATAAAGTGTTTAACTCTTAAAACTATAAATTGCAAATTATATGAAATAATAACGAAAATGAATTTGTCATATTTTGTACTAAACTTCATTTGAGCAGTAATTATAATGTATAATTTATAGTATAATAATAATGTAAATTAATAAAAAAAATTATATTTATAAAAATAACTTTAAAACATCGTAATTATAAAAAGGTTGTAAAAATAAATTCATTGACAAAACCAATAAAAATTGATTCTTGGTATTTATATACACAAAAAATCATTAATATATTAATCAATTAATATATTTAAAAAAAATAATAATAAATTTGTTTAATCTTAATCAAATTACGAAAATATGTAAAAATATAAAAGAAAAAACCACAAATATGGACTCACCATGTTATGAAGTGAATGTTTTGCTTATCTGGCTATTAATAGAACGTATAGAAAAATATATGCAATTTCTATAACTTTGCATCCCTAATCATAACTTTAAAGTTTAAATACCCAAAATACAAATAGTTACGTTATACGTACAATATTTTTAACTCGGAATCAAAATATTTTATTGTTGAATATTCAGACGAATAAGTAGGTTGAGGAATGTTGGAAAAAATAAACTACAATTATTTTCCTCGTAATTTCAATTATTCATATTATGCAGACAATAATTTAAACATATTATATTGTATAGAATGTATATACGTCATATTAAAAATAATTTGTCAAGTCAAATCTCCAAGGGGTTGTCAACATGCCTAAATACTTAATTTAACAAAATCCATAATTTTATTATTATGCATTTTGTGAAATTGAAATTTTAAATTTTAACCACTGTGTAATCGCTAAATTATACTACAAATTTAAATACTTAAAATATACTTAAAATCGTTAAATTATACTACTACAAGTACAAAGACTAAAATAAAAGAGAATTAATTCTGTAGAAAGATTGAAAGAAATTAACAACTTGAATAGTTTTAATAGGATTGAAATCTCACAGGTTTTATCTATTTCGAACATAAATTTGACTCATCAATTATTATTGTGCCCGGAAATTCTTCATGTTTATCTCCTTTTTGAAATAGTTTTAGTCAAAATTGATGTTGAGTAAAAGTAATTAATTTTTGCTCATTGTCTCATTACTTATATATTGACATGTTCTCGTTGGAAAACACACAAAAAAGTAAAATAAAGTAAAGTATAGACAAGAAAGCCGGACATATTTCGCATCACGGATATTTTTCGCTCTTCGGGCCATATACTCTTTGTGGATATATAGAATTTTAAAGAAACGATAAACCATTTCTTCAATAAGACAATTCAGAACGAAAGTAGTTAATTTAAAGTTCAATTTAATAGTTATCATTTTCAACACACCCACAAAGAGTATTGGACCCGAAGAGAGGAGAAAATCCTTGGTGCAAAGTATGTTCGGCTTTCTTGTATATACTTTACTCTATTTTACTTTACTTTATTTATTTATTTTTTTATTTAATAAATAAAGGGAAAAAATTTAATGAGAAAAAAAATGTTAGAAAAATGTCCAAATATTTTTTTCACATTTTCAAAATGTTTCTTATATTATTGTCTATCTATGTTTAAATTTTCATAAAGTTTAGATCAAAAAATTATGGTTCACGAGTCTTTTTTGTCGAATTTCGGGTAGTTTTTTCAAAAAAAAAAAAAAATAATAGAATTGAGAAATTCAAAAAATGACCTCTTTAAAGTATTAACTAGAGGCGAATCCTGTTTCAAAAAGTTTCTGATCGAGACTTTTAGACAAATAGATCTATACAAAAAAGTGTTCATAGAAAAAAAAATAAAAAATAAAAAACATTGTAAAAACAGTAGCTTCTTCACTTCGTTCAAAGTAAAAATGTCTATTCTACTACACAAATTTACCAAAATTACTTTCAATGTATGTACTATTGAAATAATGGTTATAAAGGACGCGTCCTTCTGCCGCATAGTTTGTTAATTTATTCCTTTTTTTAAAAAATAATTATTTCGATATTTAGTTCTGAAATATACTTAAACCTAGTATTTAAGTCCTCTGAATTACATACAGCATTTTTAATTTTAATTTTAAATTCGATTAATTACTTTTAGACCTTGGTATGTATCAAGAATAAAAATATTTTATATGTTATTTTAGATTTTATATAATTTGTAAACAAAACTATTACAACTTAGTGGCAAATGAATCTAAATTAATGAATATTACCATATTCTTAAAAAATAATTAACATTAATATTGTCTACTCTTGTTACACTCCAGCTCTTTATTATTAAACAACAATTTTAATAACTTATTTTTTTTTTTAATTATCCATACTAAAATGTATTTTGATTTCGTTGAAAAACTAATTTTAAATTGCTATTGTCGAAGTTTTTGCGTAGTTTCAAAATTGAGTCTTTCAAGCGAGAATTGGTTTGATTTCTTAAATAATATAAAACTGTTAATGAATGAATAATTATTATTATGAGATCGAATGCACATAGGTTCAGACCCAAATTTAGGGATTAAAACAATCTCAATCACAAGCGTTTTAAATTTAATCATTGCATTCTATGTGTAATTTTGGAATTTACGAATCTTTCCCTTTTGCGTTCAAACCGCTGTCGGATAGAAATGGGCGTGTTTATATGATTTAATCTGACAGTCTCTCTTTCTCCTCCGTACCCCTTTCCTTTGTATCGTGCCAAAAGCCAACAAAAAGGTGCTCGCCAGAACGAGACGGCATAAAGAGACGAGGTATAAAAATGAAAAAAAATAATAATAAATGAATAAAAAGTAAAAAAAGCTGGCATTTCCAATTTTGTTTGCTGCTTTGAATAATTCATAAGCGGTTTTTCTGTAATCAATTGTTACCGGTCTGCATGTTAATGAAATTCAAGTAATTCCAGCTTTTTCAGATGTGTTTTTGGCGTCATTCTGTAAAAATTTGCTAATAAATTACAAGCGGAGCTCGACGAAACCGCGGTTGAACGTGCCCGGACGTCCGGTCTTCGGCATAAGTTATTGCCCCGTTAAGGGTTTGTGCTCCGAGCCGGGGAAATTTTTGCATTTATCTGATTTTCATAACTTTTATATGAAAAAATGAAATTCTATATGCTATTTTTTAACAATAATTGTAATAGTGAGCCAAAGCATCCAACACGCCATTAACATAATATAATTATACAGTCATCGTAGACGTCTATAAATAATTGTATACCACCCAAATATATTTATCATAAATAATATTATCATTTCATTGTTAATTTGCATTGAACATTTAAATATGAAAAGCTCATTTAAAACATTGGTGATATTTGTTTTATTATCATCTATACGATAAATTTTTATTATAGTGAATTATTAGTGTCTTCTAGGAAGTGTCATCGACATTTAAAACTTGCTTAAGAATTATAATATCATTCGAATACAATAATTTGGTGTTTTTAAATTTTCAATTGATTATTTCGAATGCTGGGGATGATCGGTAATATGTTATTTTTTCATCCCGACGTAATATCCCGACTATTGTAGTAGCTACAATAATATTATGAATATTTCAGAAAGGGAAATTTCGCCGTGATTTTATCTACAATCGGAATCAGAACAGGGACCGTCATATTTTTCTATTCAATTGAATCCTTAAATTGATTTATTCGCACGGAATTGTTGACTAAAACTCTCGATTTATATACACACATACATTACGTATGTATATACTTTCACACTAACGCATTTATGTACATTGTGTAAAAAGGGTTTATATACATATTATATATATAATGTGTGTGTGTGTGTGTGTGTGTGTGTGTGTGAGTGTATGTTTTACAGTAAAAGCCCTATCTCCAGATAAAAATAGGTTTTATTAGTTGATGCTAAGATTTAATGTTTATATAATTAGTAAAAGATGAAATTCATAATTTTATTCAGCCTTTTACTAAACAAGCTGTGTATATCCTAGGTCTTTATGATGTACGAATTGAGTTAGTAAAAACTGATTAATACATGACACATACAATTTAAGCGATAAGCTACTTAAAAACTAACATTATATATTATTAAAACAAACTACTGATTGTTATTTAAATTATTTACTCTGAAAAAACTATTTAAAAACAAAATTATTACTTATTTAATTTTACATCAAAATTGGTAAAATTAGTAATTAGAAATAGTTATGTAATTGTTTATTATTTATTTGCACAATACTTTCTATATTATGATACATGCTAATACATTTCACTAGTGACACATGCTTTTTTAAGTTACACATTTTTCTATTGAATCTCAAAAATCCTTGTTCGTCTAAAAGTGAAACTTGAATACGTATTGAAAATTTCTCGTGTTAAGTACTACTAGAATCCTTATTTTTAGTTATTGATTTAAAAAATTATTAATAATTAATAATTAAAAAATTTCAAAACTTCATAAAATGTTTCCATACTGGGCATATCTAAATCCAATTAACTATAAAAAAATTTATAATATCAAAAGGTAGATTAAAAATTATAAATCACAATTCAATATAATTATATTGCGCATAAAGCACGGTCATGGAAATTACACGGTCACTCAAATCCGCGTGATACGTAAAATCCAACCGGAACATATATTTAATAAAACCATATATGAGTGATAAGGCATCTCTAGAGCTGCCAATCAATGTATTATCAGTAGGGATGAGAAGTTATAGGAGGTAAAATTGGCAAAATATGCATAAAAATAGCGGAAAATAGGAATTAAATTCAATAAATATGCATAAAAAACACTTAATATTATATATATATATATAAACTTCCACTCTAATACGTAATAATTATAAATATAAGAATAATTGTTTTGTAATCGTAAACAAAGCAAATTTGTTGCATTAATTACCTGAATATAATATATTTTTCACATCAAAACGATGATAAGAATAGTTTGAATAAATATTTTTTAAACGGAAAAACTTCTATAAAGCATAAAAAATATATGATTTTTTTCTAAATATTGTAAAAATACAATTTCTTTTTTCATACCTGTAGATTTGTGTTTTTTTATGTTCAAGTTCTGTTTTTTGGGATACACGAAAAAAAAATTATATGCCCATAAAAGCAATAATTTTGAAATGTTTAAACAAATTACCAAAATATGAAAAAATACAACAAAAAAAAAAAAAAAACAGAAAATATGAAATCACTAGGTTATGAAAAATTTTTTGTTCACTTAGCTATAAATAAAAGATATTAACAAAAATTTACAATTTTTACAAGTTCTCATCTCTAATTATCAGCTTTTAGTAAAAACAGTTTGTATATCCTAGGATCTACGTAACGTATATAGTAAACGCCCGAATAAAGTAATGGATTTCAGCTTTAACCAAGTACAAACTGTAAATCCTAGGCATCAACTAGTAAAATCTGGATTTTACTGTAACATATATACATATAATATATTATATATTGGAAACATATTGTTTTTGGATCCTACACCATGATGGTGTAGCAAAAGCACACACACACACACACACATATATATATATAAAAGCTCAAACATTTTCATTTACGACGCACACCCCACTGTAAGGAGGGGAAGTGGTAATTCGGATGGTCATTTGAGATACGTGTGTAACCAAGCACGCGCGCGCGTGAACACATCACACCCGGTCACATAAACATACGTATGATTAAGGGTTGGCGCGTCCTGGACGCAGAGAAGGGATTAGGATAACCGACATTGTGGTCTGAATGCGCGCGCGTCGTTTGGCCGTGTTTATTCATTACTCGTCCTAAACGGTATCTGTTGTGGTCGCCTAATTATATATACAGTGGGATACGGACGAGGGGGGGGGAAATCGTAGGTTAGTGTACGTATAAATAATAAAGAAAAAACAGCATCCCGTGGGCTGGAGCGACGACGCAAGAGGCGTCGACAAACGGCTCGACGAGAGTGCTGGTGGGGACGGTGAACGTCGTGTGTGTGCTGGTTGTTGTACAACGTGTTATCAAATCTCACGGTCGCCGCGCATTGTCCGTCCAACCGGTCGCCGGTCAATGTTGTGGTCGTTGTTTTTTGTTTTTTTTTTTTTTTTTATTTTCGATCGCGTTCTCGATCGGTAAATAACACGCGAGAATATTACAATAATGTAGTTACGTTTTTCACGAAAAAAAACACACACACAAAATTATTATTATTATTATTAATTACCCTCCGGCTGAGACGTGGTGCTGCGAAAGCCCCTTCGAAATGGGCAGTGGGCTGTGTAGGAGTACCCGCGGAACAACACGTGCTGCGGGGGTGGACGGCATGTACCGGAAGATCGTTTTCAATTACGCCAAACAGGTAAAAACCGATTTCGTTTTGACGATGTATTTTCAGTAATCACGTTTAACATTGTATACCAATGAACTAACGTCGATTACTTATTATTACTTATTGTGCACTTTACTATAACGTTTAGAAAATATAAAAATGTTCCAAGTGGAATCAATAGTTATTTATGACTGTGAGACAATAAAATGTTCGAATATTGATTTGTTCTTATTTAGTATAAAAAACAATATATATTTGACATATCATAAGTTGCTAACAATACAAAATTTATAGCTTATTGCCCCAAGTATCTATAACATTGTTCACAAGAATTTTATGATTTTGCTTGTTTAAAATTTGCATGCATTCTTAAATTTAAATTGATTAAAATGATAATTAAAAAGTCAGACACGCTTCGCAGTTCGCACCACGGATATTTTTCGATCCTCGGAGCAGATACTCTTGAAGGGTGTGTAAAATTTTAAAGAAACGATAAATCATTTCTCCAATAAGACGATTGGGTATACTGTTCAATTTAAACAAATTGTCATCTGTATCTCATTTGATTCAAACTTTAAAATTTTATTGTATTATTCTATATATTATTCTAATTAGTTATTATCTATCAATATGACAAGTATATTCTATAATTATTATTAGTTTATAAATTTTAATAATATAGATAATTGGTTGTAAGTAATATTTGAAAGAAATAATTAAATGATTATGTCTTAAACCATGATTTTTAATAAACCTTCACACACGATGTTGACAAAAATTCCATTCATTCTATTCTCTTAAATTATTAGGTATAGTTATTTCGATGTATGCATTTAGATAAACTTCAGTGAATGAAAGGAACTTTTCCCATACTAATTCAGATTTTACAGCCATTATACACGGGATAGTGGTCAAAAGATTACTATTATAATATACTGTATGTAAATTAATTGGAAACTCGGTAGTTATAATTCGAATTGTAATGCAGATATTGAAGTATGATTTTTTTTTTTCAATTATAAGTGACTACTTTTTATTATGGTTAAAAATAATTCAAAATTCAAAAGTGCTTTTTGTCGATTATTCCAAAAAAAATTGTTTGAATAACTCAAAAATAGCCAATTAGTAGAGTTACTTATGACTTATGAGTAACACAAAAAAAAAAAAAAAAAAATTAAAATTGATTGAATTTTGAATGAATGAAAGCATTTTATATTTTCAAAAAATATAGAAAATTGTAAAATTAATTGGACAGTCAGTAGATTTAATTTGAAATATGATGCAGATACTGGAGTTCAGTTTTTTTTTTAATACAATAAGTGAATAATACCTTTTACCATAATTAAAAGAAATTCAAAATTCAAAATTAATGATTTTTTTTTGTCTTACTTAACCATTTTTTTTTTTTTTTTGAAAAATTCTAAAATAGCCATTTTGTAGAACCACTTATTAGTAACTTGGAGAAAAAAATAATCTCAAAAACAGTTGAATTATGAATAAATGAAAGCATTTCATATTTTCAATAAATAAAGAACATTTTAATATGGGTTTTTATAGGGTTTTTTAACTTTATAGATAACAAATAATGTTCCAGTAAGGTAATAATGTGCACACAACTCATTAATATTTTCTGTTATATTTATATTTTATTTTATAATTATTGTACAAAATGCCCACGGTGGACTGATATGCATAATTCAACTTATAGGACATCATTTAAAAAACATGGGAAATATTCCTAACGACATATTAATTTAATTACAAAGACCATAATACCTAAAAAATTGAATTATTCATACAATCTATGGGGGACATTTTTAACAATTAAAACAATAAATACAAATATTACAAATACAAATAGTATTAATGAGTTGTGTAGATATCATTACTTATTGTAACATTATTATTTATTATCTATTGAAATTTTAAGAAAATTTTAAAAATTCACTGTATATTTTGAAAATATAAAATATTTTTTTTTATTTAAAATTTCAAAATTGTTTTTTCTATGTATTACTGATAAGTATGGTTTGGAAGTTATAGGAGCCAAAAAATACAAAATATGCATGCAAATTTCAATGAAAAAATTATAAAATATGCATGAAAAAATGTAAAATATGCAAAAAAAAAATATTTGTTTATTTATTAAAAGTTTATTACTTATTTATTAATATACAAGAAAAAAAATTCTAAAAACCTATATCTAAAATAAAAAAACATCTGTCAAATTTCAATTTTATTCATGATAAGATAGTATTTTGGCGTATGGTTTTTCTAGCGCGATAAGACTAAATGTGAACCGCACCGTTAAAACGTAGACAATATATATATCTTATAGTAGACCACGCAAAATAATATTGAGATTTATGTTATGACGCACGTTTCCCGCGTTGTGTAATGTTACATTATTTAAAATAAATCGGTTAAGAATGAATAAAGAATATATTTTTTACAAAATATTAAATATGCATACAAATATGCAAAAATCAATGAAAATCGATGAAATATGCAAAATATGCATTTTTAATTTTCAACTTTAAAAACTCATCATTGTATAGCTTGGATTTCTAATTTGGTCTGCTATAAATCGAGAGCATGAAAAACAATATAACCTAATCTATAACTTTTGAACCCTACTGATAAGTAACTCAATAAAATGGGTATTTTGGAATTTTTCAAAAAAAAAAAAAAAAAAAAAATAGTAGTTTTGAATTTTAGACTTTTTTTAACCACGGTAAAAGTAAGCTACTAGTCATTTATTATTTTGTTTTTTTTAAAAAAAAGGAACTTAAATATCTGTATTATATTTCGAATTATAACTACTGGCTTCCAAATAATTTACAAATTGTACATATTATTGTAATTTAGCAATTGTTATTAAAAATTAAAATACTAATTCACTTGTAATTAGAGTATTTGCTTGGAAATTTATTCGATAGCTTGTTTATAATCATTAATTTGGTTCAAGTGTATAACACAAATAGTACAGAAAATAAATGCATACCTTCAATTATTCAATCCGATTGGAAATATCCTATTGTCTCTTTCATTAATTAAAGTAATATTCATTTAAATTTGTATAAGATATTGTATTACATTTATAATTTGTACTTTATGTGTAGACTTGTAATAAACTTTAACTTGAATTAATTATTAAAAGCAAGTACGTAAATGATATTCGCCTAAATAAATTGTTTTATCAAATTCTAAATTCGTGAAAATTTGACTGTGTTAATGAACGAAGTTATTTTATCATATTTTTATAAATTATCTCCTTCATTAATTTTATGTTATAATTTTCAGAATGTAAAATACAAAATATTTGCTGACAATTACTCTACATATAGTTCATAAAACAACCGTTTAAATATCTCAATTATCCCTGTCAATCTGTATCTATAGAATACTTCTTTAGGTAATTTACAATTCGAATTATATTTTATCCTTTTGCTGTATACTCTATACGGGTTCCTAATTTTGACACAATGACCGAGAATAATGCTTTTAATTTAAATCAATGTAGGCGTGTTGCTAGATAATCGTACAGGCATTATAGTTGACAAGACGAATGCCAGTGTATTGTGTAAAGTAATCAAATTAAATCCGGATTGGTTATTGTCAAGCATATAATTTGATAAGTTAATTAAAATATTATTATTGAATAATAATAAAATAAAAATTCAACACATTTCACTATATAGATTTTAAAATAATTTGTGTCCTAATAACGTTATTGGAAAATAACCTGTAATAGGTGTAGGTCTTCCATATCATCTATGGACCACATATTTTTAACCAATTGGTATTCAATAATAATAATAATAACAATATTAATATTGAAAATTAATAAATTTTAACATTAATGTTTATTTGATTTTTATAATGTCAGACATCATTCCGAAATTTGCATCATCTTGAAAATCATTAAAAATTAGGCTTTGTTGATATTTTTATTGTAAAATTTATATAATCACTACTATTTAGTGAACTTCAAAATCATAAGTCTTAGTAATTTTAACGTTTTATTGAAATTACCTAAAATATAGCTATATTCAACAGTTAACGAATATAAATGCAGTAAAAACAAATGATTTTGCATTAAATAAGACTATCTATAATATGAAATAGACAACAGATATTTAAGTTACTAATTAGGTTTGTCTATAATCCAAGTAAATACAACACACTCATATCATACATTTTCTATGATTAACAATTATTTAACGACGTCATTATGACCACAGAAATAACATACAAAATGCAATATTCACATATCCTATAATAATATACTACATGATCATTTGAATGCGTATGTACACGAATTCGGATTATTATTCCGTCTTAATGAAGTAATTATAACAAAGTTATGTCTTGCGATAATACAAATAAATAAGTGAAAAACATCATTATTGCATTGTTGTTATTGAATCCGTGCACTTTGAAATTATTCAAATTAGTTACGGTCGTATACAATTTGACAAGAATACAAAAAATATATTAGTTTTAACGATTTTTAAAGCGATGGACAGTTCAACGAGAGAAAACCTTGAAGTCTATTTATTTTTTAAAAATATTGCTCGTGAACTACCAAAAAAGAAATTCTTTCTGTGTGTGTTATGTCACATACGTATAGGTCTAACATGTGTGCGCTAAAACATAACGCGCGTTTTCAAAACCCCCTCGGTGCGAATTTTCGACGTATGTCGGTACGTCTGCCAAAAAATTAATAACTATCTCTCCCACTTGGAATCCTGTGATATTATAATCCCAAGGTCGAGAGTAACAACTGTTGTATTAATGCACTCGTATACGATATAATATTATGTTATGCAAAAATTAACACGCTATATAGAGTAGGTGTACATTATTTTATACCAAGGGTTCTCAACCTGGAGGGCATGCCCCCCTAGGGAGGCGTCACAAAATTTCAGGGGAGGCGTGAAAATATTCAAATGAAACCACATTTCACCACAGATCATGAAAATGTTGCTTATGGTTATCTATATTTTGTTTTTATTTTTCATTTTTATTAGTAGGTATACGATTATAGGTCATCATTGTGTAACAACCACTGTTTAAGATATATTAAACCGTGGTAACAACTAACAATATTATTTTCAATAATTTGAAGAATATTATTCTTGTTAATACCCAACATTAATTATTAAAGTCATGATGTATTTATGTAGTATAATATATATATATATATATATATATATTGTATATAACATATTAGAATTCAATCTTATAGTAGTGGGAAGGGGGGCGTGGCCCCATATTATAGTATAAAACGAACTTCAAAAAGTTGAGAACCCTTGTTCTATACTCATAAATTAGATATAAGTATAACGTGTGTGTATGTTATTATTTATTAATGCCGCGTGTTGTCGAAATAATAAAGCGCTGAAAACTATCGTTTAATTCAATAAATGTCATTTTTCCAATAATCTTATTACGAGATGACTCGTGGCGTACGACAATACGTCACTTTTGTACGGGTATTGTAATTCATACGCATATCAAATAATAATAATATACGACGTATTACGCACGCGTCCGGAATCAACAATAAAAACAAATAAGTCTACACACATAAAAAAAAATAATAATAAAAATGTCGCGTTTTTATACGGTTAGTGTACACGAAAGTCACGAGTCGATTAATTAGAGAGTGAAATATTTTGAATGTGATTCCCGTAACCCGGCATTTTTATGAATACTAAAGCAAAAAATACCGTGTCTGTCGTGTTCGGGTTGTATTTTTCTCTCTCTCGTAATCCTAACGCTTTGCCCGCAATATTGAATTAACATTTATCCTCTCGTTAACTTTTTTATTATTCTCATCCGATTTTACGATTGTAACATAATATTGAATTACGCATTTTCAGTGGACGCGTTCGAACAAACGGCCGAAGCGAGACAAAACAAATATGAAACACAAAAAGTAAGTCGAAATATTATTATGTTTTGTATAAACTGATATAAGGAAAATGTGAGTATATTTTAGTTCAGTTTATAATTTCTCAGAAATATTACGTGCTTGATATTTTTTTAACCATTTATATGATATGAGTGCAGGAGATAATGTTATAATACCGGATTAAAAACTAGTGGGCCCGTATCAGTGACGATTTCGTGTTCCTCATAAATTATTTCCAACTGACAATTTTAATTAACGTGTTTTAATTTTACAATCATTGCGATTTCATTATTCTTAAAAATTTATTCGTAGATAAGTTTCTTGAACATTAACTCAAAGCACCTCTTATAAGTCACCATTACCGGGAAGTATTTTTCTTGCCACGCATACGACTCCTTTCATAAGTACATCTGTTTTCCCATTGCCTCTCATATTAATTTTGCTTCGCGATTTTAAAATAAGTGGGAGCATGGACAATGAGTATTTTTCATCCTCGAATAGGATATACATAATGAAAGTGTTGAATTTATATATGAATAGCTTTATTAAATAAGATTATATTTAATTTTTTAATTTTTAGCTCATAATATCAATAGTTTAAAGTTTTATTAGATAAAAATTTACAAAAAAGGCATATTTCTAAAAATGTATATTTAATATGGTCAAATTTTTCAAAGAGTATTATATTATTGTTGATAATGTGCGAAAATTTTTTGTATCTAGTACTTGTAATTTTGGAGTTACGTATTAATTACTAAAATCAGTTTCATAAAAATCTAGTTAACAGCCGTTTTTATTCAAATTTGGGATAATTTTTCTTTGTTTTTAGAGAAACTATTAAGAATTCGAAAAATTACATGTGAACACAATTCTCTACTTGTAACATTATCTACACGTACCTTTCAGGGGAGCGGAGACTTTAAAAAAGTTGAGAACCATTGGCATAAAGCAAAAAAATTAATTTATATTTATGATAAACCGTTTGGGATGAATATTAATATAAATTAATTCATAAATTACTTTCAACTAATAAATTACTAATATTACTTTCTTGGTTTTTAATCGAGTAAGTATATGGTAGTATTGAAATGGAAAAGATATCTGATTTTACAAAATATTAAGAGTTTGTGGTAAATAGGAAAATAATAAAACAGTAATTCAGTAATATTTGGTAGAGGTACAATTAAGTTAGTTTAAATACAAAATATTAATGTAATAGGTCGAATACCATATACAAAGTAATACGCAATACGATTTAAATTTTAAAAAACTTTTTTTTTTTTTAATTTGCACACTTTTTGAATTATATTAAATAATAATATAATTTTAAATAAATTATAGATAAATAAATGATAAAAAATCAAAAAAGTTTACTTGCCGACTCATATTTGGCAAACATTTTTAGTATGAAAAAAGTAATATATTAATTTTCTTTTTAAGTTAGTTTAATTTTGTTTCAATGAGTTATTATAGAAAAGTCTTATAAAGAAAAATCCGCTTTTTTGTATCAACAATCAAACTATATTTTATTTTATTTACTACTTTCCAGTTTTTTCTTTGGAGAAAATTCATCTTATTCAAATCAAAAAAAGCTCATTCAGCTCGTTTAAATCACTTAAATTATTATTGGATAATGCGTCTAATATTGTATTGATATTAAATAAAACGATTGTTTAAAAAATTGTCCATAAGTTCTTCTTGTTATTTCTCCTTACTATATTTTTCTATGTTTGCGATGTTAAAATTTTCTATTCAAATTATAATTGTATTTAGATTTTTGATCTATGGGTTTTATCCAAAAATGTTGTTAGATCTTTTTTTGGAGACAAATAATTGCAAATATTATACTGGAAACCAAAATAAGGTCTAGTTGGACATCATAAAAGTACAATTATTCAACGAAGAACTTAAATAATTTCCATGTAGTGATAATAATTCATCGCCGTCACCGATTAACTCGTGAAAACTGTACCTATTTATATCGGCACACACAGAAGTTCACAGAACTTACGATAAACATCACGCAAATGACAACATTAAATGCATTAAATGCAACGCGAAACATTAAATCATAATAATGCTGAAGTTAATAATCTCGAAACGTTTCTGGGAAACTTCCATCCGGGTGTTTTGTTCGACAGTCGTTACGAAAACTTTACGCAGTTCTGCTCGGGACTGTTTAATGGGCAATTAGAAAAATTACATAAATGCAACACTATAGATAGCACAATAAATTATATCAATAGACTCATCTAGTTTATATTATTTTATATGCGGTCCATATCTTTGACTGTTCTCAGAGATTTGTTATTGTATATTAAAATTTAATAGCTCCACGGTTTCACTAACGCAATAACAAACTCTTTTCGTGCATGTCTGTTTTATGTCCAATTGGTCGGCCACTGGTCACGAAATCGTATGCGCACGAGTTCCTTGCTATTTATTAACAAAGAATATTGTGTACACAATATGTACATGCATAATTGAATTTACTTTAGTGTATGTTAAATCCCGCGATAGACAATCAAAATTTTAAATGTTAAATAAAATTAATCATAATAAATAATACACATAATTTCTTATTAAGTATTATAATATTTTTATTTTATTATAATATGTACAACGTACTTAATTTAAGACATTCCATAATTAGTAGAATAAAGTAATAAGTAAAACATTTTATTATTTTGATGTGCTCAAGAAAATATAATGAAATACTAAATTCAGTTGACTTCCCGATAATCATTATTACTATTATTATACACACACACACACATATAATTATATTAAAATATTTGAAGAGGGGGTTCTGAGGTGTTCAGGAGTTATATTATTCTGGTTTGTATGCATACGGAGCACTACGTTATTAATTATAATACAATATTCATAATTCATATAATCATATTCATTAATATTAAAAATTGATACAGTAATTATATTAATAGCGGTTAGGTTAAACACAGAAAGTATCATTTATTCAAAATATTTTATTCTTTCAATAATATTCTAATATACAGCTCGATTACTTAACACTTATTATGAAAATAAATTGTACACATATACAATATAATAGTTATAATAGTTTAAAATATATTGTAACAAAAATATTTTGAGCATATAATATTCTGCTATAGAACTTCTGAAATTAATTAAGTTATGTTATGATATACATACATCAAATGGTGCTTGATCTGAATTTTGAAGGATGTCTGAATAAAAAACGATTGGACGTGGAGTGGGAGGACAATAAAATACATATTTACTTCTTGTTGTGCAGCTATTGCTGCGAACTAACTACAATACTAGCGTTTATTCTCTGTGTATATTTTGATTGTGCCATAGATTATCAGGGTAAAAAAAAAAATAGTTTTATAATAAAAAATATTACAAAGTGTGTTTGAACAAAATTGAAATATTTTTTTTTGTTTATATAAAAAATAGCAATTATTAAAAATCTTGTAATTTAACCTATTTTTCTGTTAAAACTCTCTTCTATGAAATTTTGTTTATATATAATACATTACGATTCATATGTAAAATATTACAATTTATTTACATAATTTTCCATTGTATAGTTATGCCTCATATATCCTAAATACCATATTCAAAATATTACTACTTAATATAAAAATGTAAATTTAAAATATTAATAAAATATTCAATTTTTTTTTTAATCATGGAAGTATAACTACATAGTGAAATTCAGATTACTCTAATGATATATTGAAGTTAAGAGTTAAAATAATGAATAAAAGGAAAATTGTTATGAAATTTATAAGGCGTGGAAAAAAATTAAGATCTTTTGAGTGAACAAACAAAGAAAAATGTAACTATTTTGTAAATAAAATTCTGTAAATAACTGTTTTAAACATTGAGTTTCGGCATTTGAAACTGGCATATTTGCTTTTAATAACTTACTATCGTTATCGAAATACTGTTTAGTTATAACATGATAAGTAGATAATATTCGTATTTATTCATTGATATACCTATAAATTATTTTTAATTTGTCATAGTCGGAAATTTAATGGAATATTTTAAGGACTTTATTCTCACCTATTTAGATACCCAATTTGTGCACGATCCTCTTTAAATATCACTAGCCGCCACTGCCGCAATGACAATATTTATATGACAATATAGTTATTTTACACGGGGCATTTATCGATTTTCTCCGTCTATGACCGTGTGCGTTTGTCGTTTCGTGTTCCAGGAGAGACAAGCCGATTATCAGCGGACCGTTTCCCGTCGACCCCGACCGCCTGGAGGGTGACAAGTGGCGGTACGTGATACTGACCCGGCTGGACACGGAACCGCCGCCGGAACGGCCTCCGCGGGCCAAACGACGTCGGCGAACGCAGCAGCAACAACAGCAACAGCAGTGCGAGGACGCGACGGCGGACGATCGACGCGGCCTATGGGGCTCGACGCGGCGGCGGCGGCGGTCGCACGCGCGCTCTCGGCCGCCACCGCCACCACCGCGACCTTGTAGACGATGGGCCACGGCCCGCGCGGGTCCGTACGACAATCGACCGGCCGCGGCCGAGCTAATGGAACGGGTGGTGACCATGACGATTCACCATCTCTGCCCCCGCGTCCTACCCGTCAATCGGCCGTTGCCGTGGCCGTGTGACCGTCCGACCGGGGCCACTGCGTCCGCGGCCGCTGACCGAAGCAAGCCGTGGTCGTCCCGACGGCCACTCTCGTGGTGGCCGGCCGTGCGCCGCGTTGGCTTTTGCGGCGCAGGGGCCACGGCTTCGCGGTCGGACGGAACAAACGCGCGGCGGAACGGTTTGATCGCGTGTATTGGCCGCATCACAGCCATGGCCGACGACATGCTGTCAACGCGATAGGCGCATGCACTCAGTAACAGATCGCCGATCGCGTCCACGACGGTTCTGCCGGCCACGGGAATGATCGTGTTTTATGTGTTAAGACGAATGCGATTGGTATAATATTTTCGATTTTATTCCTTTCGTGTGACGCCACTAGAACACACGTAAACACTCGATTTTGGCGAAAATTAACTCGTACGAATACAACCTGTGGTAACTGATGTAAAATAATTCTAGAAATAGGTCGAAGAAAATTTATCGGTATTGTATATTTGTGTGTAATTTTTACTCGAAAGTGTATATATCAATATATCAAACGTCGATGACAAAACTTTGTCACGTGACTAAGTGACACCCAGTAATAATGGTAATAATAAGTGACAATAAGTTATAATAATAATTATATATTGTCATCATGTATGGCTGCATCCAAATTGAGTTACAAAACTAAAAAAACATACTAAATGGGTCTCATTTTTTTTTTTTTTTTGGGGGGGGGAGAGGAGGAGGAGGCTGTTCCCAAGGTGATATGCTAAAAACCTGCATATTACCCACTAGCTAAATATGTATAAAATAAAATGTTGAGACACCCCGACCTTTTTTTTTTTTGGTCTGCACATTACTTGGATTAATTAAAAGACCAATAAGTGGAGGGTTAAACTACTCCGGCCCAGGGCCCTAACATATTATACCCATCAATGATACAATTAGAATGCTTTGAGTCATAATCATTGCTTAGATAAAAACCATTAGGTATCCATTTAAAAAATAAATAATTACATTTTTGTTAAAATTAAATAATATTCTGTTGTTAGTGCAGTGGTTTCCAAATTTTTTCTTATCATAGCCCGTTTATTTTAGTTGTTTAAAGTCTTATTAAATGTTCGATAAACAATGCCTACTTCTAGTGGTAAATGCAAAATAGCCCATTGCCTGTATTATATACATTTTTTATGTTTTTGAAAAAAATTAGGAGTAATTCTTGTAATTTTTTTAGTTTTCCTATACAAAAGGAATGCATGCTAAAAATACAACATAATGTTGTGATTACTTATTTGTAGATACCGTAGGTATTATTCGTTCCTCGGAATAAAATGAAATATATAACCATTTCGGTCAAAAATTTGCTCCTGATCCAAAAAGGTTGAAGTCCCTGATCTATAGTATATTGCAATAATAAAATTATTTTGTTTAACGTTAATAATATTTTCAATTTTATATACAAACTTCATGTTTCTTGAAAATAATTAAAAATATTAAAAAATTGCAGAATTTGCAGTAAAAATGTATAGATAAACCTTAAAAATATTCATTAGTATAAATAAATTTGAAAAATAATACCTACTTATTTTTAAATATGGTATTTGTTAGTCAAGGTGTATAAGAGGTTATTGGAGAATAAATAAGAATATATTTTTAAGGGAGCTTTGAGATTATTTAATTATAGCGGATACGTACAAATTAATGGTATGTGAAGACTGGAGGCTCAAACATCCTCTTTTTCAAATGTCTAATTTCGCCTGTAGTTAGGTACCTTCAAATTTATTTTATATGTCACTTAGTAGTGTATTCATTTTTCTATCAATTTGATCTCGAGAAATGTTGTATTTTATGTATTCGGTGTACAATGTAAAATAACGAATTCAAACTGACTCTTTGTCTACATGTTGAGTCTGCAGTTCACGCAAAACGCGCATGTTTACACAACCAAGCGTATCGCACATAAATCTGCATGCGAAAACACGTCCGATGTTAATTTGATTGTCTTTAGACAATCAGATCTAACTATGGATTATTCAAATATCATGCACTTCATCGTATATATTCATATATTTATGAGCGGTAAATACGGGGATAAATATGATGTATACTTTATGATTTAGGGTTTTTTAAACTCCTCTTGTAGGCTAATAACAATATACGTTAAACAAAATGTATGATTGCAATATATAAAAGAAAATCGTATTTATTCAGTAATACTCGTGGTCCCATAAATTTAATGTAACTTAACACGGCGATTTTATGCTACATGCGAACGAACACGTTGAAGACAACAACACTATCAAGTCCGATTTAAGAGCGGCATATACCCAAAGCTGGTTTGAATGCCATAAAAAAAAAAAAAAGCGGAACGCAAAACTATTCGACGATTTATCTGAGCAATAACGCAGAGCGAGCGAAAAAAAATGTATAAATAAAGTGAGCATGTAATGTCGAAAATCCTTCTAGCGCAGGGTTTATGACTTCCGCGACTCGACGGATGATACTTCCGGTGTGTTAAAGCCAAGTCGCCTTGTCATAATTTCAGAAAACAGGTCGTTCAATTCGAACGTCGTGGCGGGACGGCGGGAAAAGGGAGTGAGTGTAAAGCTCTATAATGGCTCTCCACGGCACCGTATATTATATTTTCGTTTTCCAATTTCATTCGCAACTTCTCTATGTGCCTCCATTATTGTTACTATTACGCGATAATATCAAAACGAACCCCGAAAGTCAACAAATACCTAGTTAAACGAAAAAAAAAAAATCTTGTTTAAACTGTTTACCTACTTGAATTTACCACAACCTCTATTGTTTTATTAAATAATAATATAATTTTGTTTTGTCATTTCGTCAACACTCCCTTAATGCACCTTCAGTCACCTACTATAACAATTATGACTGAACATCGCAAAGTCTAATATTTACGGGATTATATTTACCATTTACCCGTATTGATTTATTTGGTCGTAAGTATAAATATTTAAAACAAACGCTGTTTTCTCCTGACTAATGAACTATTGAATTTATTATCGTAATTATTTTTTGATTAAATTATTTAAGTGTTAAATGAATTGTATATTAATTATTTTGATTGGTTTTACTTGTGAAACACCTGAATAAAGTTTATGACATAAATTACGAAAAATAAAAAAATTATTATTATGTATTTTAATTATTTTATCTTGTTTTATAAAACGTACAAAATGAAATTGGATTGTGAAGAAACTTTTTTTTTTTATGATACATTTGCTATTATAATAAATACAAAATTCATTTTCTCTTTGAAGTTTTTGAATTATTTTATGTGAAATTAATTCTAACCAATTTTGTACAGCTTCATTTGTGAATTATCTTACGTGTAATTTGAATATACACTAACATAACATACATGTATAATATATTATATTACCGTGAATGTATGGACGAGTCTACGTATGTTATAGGGTTTAATTATATCATTACTGTTTTGACCTCTATTTTAGTAATTTTAGTGATTCATGTAATTTAAAAATAATAACAAATTTAAATTATTACGAATACGAACTATAAATCATTGAATAAAAAAAAAAAAATGAGAAGCATTTGAGGTAAGCATAATTCAATTAAATCTATAGAATATATTATTGAACAACTTTAGATTCTGAGTGATTTTGCGTATTCTAAATTTTTTTTTATAAAATGCATATCAAAACAAAAACATAATTAAATCATTATAGTATTCTATTAAAATTAAAATAAAAACTATGTGCAATATTTTATTAATTCATCCTAAATGTATAATGTATAATTCCTAAAAACAATCAAGTATTAGCATTGTACGTAATGAAGGGACTTATGTTTTTATCATTATCGTTAAAAAAATATAAAAATACGTAAAAAATGTATAAATAAAAATATTAAAAAAACAAATCATATATCAGGTAAATTTGTTAGGCACAATTTTTTTATATAGTCTATGCGTGCTATTTTATTTGATCAAAAATCGTAAATGATTTTTTCGACGAGCTCTTGTTTTTTTTTTTTTTTTTTCGATTTCGGTGTATTAAAATGACTTCGAGCTTTAATTTGCGTTTCAGATTGTATTGTAGAGTTTGCAATTATACAATTATACCTGTCTGTACATTTTTTTTTCGACGTTTGGAGCCGTTTGGGAATTGAACTGTTCGTAAAACCTTTTTTGATGGGAGCCGTCTGGAAATAAGCGAACAATAGACGGGAGCCGTTTGGGATCCGACGTTAACCGCACAGCTAGTTCCGACGTCATCGACGGGCCGGCGCGGCGGCGGCGGTTCGAGGCCCACGGTGGCGTCTGCGCGCGAGATCAATGCACTGTACACTCCGTGCTGCGCCGTGGGCCCACAGTTGGCGTGTGCCACCGTCTGCGTGGGCCCGCGACGAGTGGACCGTGGCACTTCGGGTTTTGTGCGGACGGCCGCTACTTTTGCCGCTTTGCGGAAGAGGCCGACGTCAGTGGCCGACGTCCGGACCGACGTGTGTTGTTCGCGGACATCGCTCAGCCAGAAATTAATTCCGACACGATAGCGGTTAATGTAACGTTCATCTTATTCGAGGGCATATTTTATTTCCCCGGGAAAACCTATTGCTCCGCGTTTCACGTGCATCGTTAGTATATTCTGTGCAGCATTGACGGAAAAAGTCGAGTACGGTTAAATTAACGCGTTTTTTGTGTACAATAATATATACAACGTCGATGGCGTCCTTTTAAAAATCAACTCGTTTGTTTTTTTCTTCGTCTTTTTTTTCGAATCAACAAGTGCAGCGGAGAATAATTATTATTGATACGGCGGGAGATTTTACAGTCATCCGAGTACTATGTATGACATGTATCGTATTAAAATTGTGTATTTAAATAATAATTAGTATGTCCTATTATTTATACATAATAATTTAACTATTATATAAGCATAAAAAGAGGTGGAATATTACTATTATTTAAAGCTTTTTTTTTTTTTTTTTATTTGTAATTAAATAGTTACTAATTAAAGGGCAAAGAAGAATTAATTTTTTTCTAATGTACGGATTTATTTTTTAGCGATTTGTGAAAATGAATTGATAGATACATAAATTAAAAACACCTCATTTTATTTTTTTATATCTTTATACATTTACGTATAATCATGTATCTTTATGTGCAGATATTTTGTTCTCATAATAAACATACAATAAAAACTATTGTTAAAGGAAGTAAATAACTTCAAACTATGAGACAAGGTTAAGGTTAAGCGAAAAACAACTGAACTAAATTTCCTTTCAGAAAATAATTTTAAATTGTCCATTTATTATACCGAAGTAACTACTGTATAAGGTCATATTTGTAATTTACTATGGAAATAGTATTACTATTTTAGTTTACTAAAATGTATAAACGTTAATTAATACAAAAATAAAAATATCGAAAGATATAATATTAGGATACGAACGAATCAAGTGTAAAAAAATGACCGTACTTCGCATCTCGGAATTTTCTTCACTTCTCGAATGGGATATTCTTGTGGATATATTGAATTTTAAAGAAACGATAAATTATTTTTTCATAATATAATAACATAATATAATATAAAACAAACTTTTGGGGGGAAAAAATGTTGGGGAAAAAAATGAAACAAAAATTCTCTCGGCTTATAGATATAAATGGGTGATACCACTCTTTTACCTAGTCTCAATTCTCAACAGGGTTGCAGGTTTTAAACAACTTTGTTTAAAGCACTTGTTTAAAACTGTGTTTTAACTGTGTAAAACTGTTTTAAACTAATTTTAAACACGAGTTTAAAAAACAATGTTTAAAACATAATAAAATATCATCATACATTTTTTTATGGACATTATCATTTTAAAAGTGTTAAACATGAGTAGTCTTCACTCTTACTTTTGATTAAACTGTGGACATTAATAATAATTAAATAAATAAATATACATATTATTATACGTTATTATATTACATTATCGTTTTCAGCACATATTTTATAAAATAAAACAGTAAAAGCTGTTCACAGGTAAAATAAAATATAAATTTCACGAATAAATTAACATATATTATAATACAATTTCTTATACATTAGTAATTGATAAATCTCTATTTATATACTATGGTCTCTGGTGTACTTTGGTAACTCTCTGCTCTTTTGGTGATTATAGTTTCCCAAAATAAGAAAAAAAATAAATAAATAAAAATATGCTAGTTAATTTTTTTTTAAATAGTGCGAAAAATTGCATCAAATGATAACGTGATTCTCAAAAAAAGTACCACAGAAATAATGCCAACCGTTGTTTTCATATTTAAAATTAAATTATTGAAATATTTGTTTTTAGTTTTTATAAGTCTAAAAAAAGTTTAAAAAAAAAGTTAAAAAAAATAAAATAAAAAAATGTGGTTGTTTAAAACAATAAAAACAAAAATGTGTTAAAAACAAAAAGAAAATTAGAATATTTTTTGTTTTTTATTAATAAAAACTATTTTTAATGCAATTCTGCTCTCGATCAATCGACTAAACTGGAAATACGGGATCCGGGATTTAAGCCCCAGTCGACTTCGGTTCTCTCGTCAGGCATAATAATGGGTGAAAATAACAGGGTAACAGTGATTTATTATAGTTACTACCAAAGTAACAACAACAAGTTGTAAGAGTTATTGTTATTTTTGAAAACAGTTAAAGTTGTGACGTGGTTATATTATAATATAGAGTACTTTGTATACGTTCGTGGTTATAACATCGATTCGTAATAACGGGAACAGCAGAGTTACTCTGTTATCTTTAATTCCAAAGTTGCGATGTAGAATATCCGGTGATGTATTGTGAATATTATACGTTTTTTTCACGCATTTATGTATTATTATAAATTAAAAATTCTGGAAATGTCTCATTTTTTTTATGAGTCTCTTTTTGATACAATTTTACATTCTTAGTATTATGAACTAAAAATGTAACACAACCTTTTATACAACATGTAACCAATATCACGTGTAAGAGAAATAGGTATAAGAAAATCTCAATATTCTTTATTCATTTTTTTTTTTTTTTAATGAAGTTAGAATTTGATCAAAACCAATTTTTTCACTAAAACAATGTTTATTTATTAATGAAAACCTTATAGAACTTTTAATTCTTTATCCGGTAAAATTGTTTTGCCAAAAGATTCCTTACATTTTATCAAATGAATATTTTTTTCACATGAGTTTAAGATAGAATTATAGCTCAAATGTCTAATATTCCAAAAAAAATGGCAGATTTTTTTTTTTTTGGAAATAAATAACATAACATTTCTTGTTCGCCCAATGATTTACATAAGGTATGAGATAACAATGAACAAATTAGAATTATTACAACAAACTGACGATGAATTTGAGTCAAAGAAAACAGCAAAAATTTTATTTAATTTTATGCAGTATATACATTATAATATATGCTATGTAATATGCATTTCTATTATATAGTTTAAGGGAAAAAAAGTTACGGCCAACGAGAATATGAAAATTGTATGTTCTTCGGTGAATGAAAGCGTTCCAGTGGTCGTATATTTAAAGAATATTATAGAGTGTATATAAATAAACAATGTTTCTTTAAAATTATATAGTTGAACAAAATTCACATTTCCTCTAGGTAAAAATACTATAGGTACGTATAATAAAAAATGCATAAATACATTCTTAGATTATTGTAATGTATGCATGCATTGTATATTATTTCTAAGCTTACGTTTTAGCATTGATTTTAAAATTCACAGATAAGCTGTGATATAAACTAATTTGATTACTGCTGATTTCTTGAGGCCGCTATTGAATGCTGTTGTAAATCAAGGTATATAGATAATAGTCTATTATCTATAAACATTGGTCGTCAACCGCTGGCAATAACAAGGGTAATCATATGCCGAGTGTGTCTTCCCTAGAATGTGTTTACCCTTCCTGAAAGTGTTTGATGACAGCGTTTCATGGCGAGGGTGTCGTACCGGTTCGTCAACAAACCGATTTGCAGACAACAAAGTAACAACTAGTATATAAGTCTAATACACAACTAATTCATCTACTAAGAACTTGTTCATTTACATAAACAAAACACTAAAATCCTGTTTTATGAACACATTACTAATGGATCCTCAAGTATATTTTTCATTTAAAACTAAGCACAAAGTTTAATTTTAGCAAAACTTTTTTTGTTTTTTTATTTTATTCATCCAATAAATTATTTACACGAGTAGATGAGTTTGTTTTTAATCTTAGTTGTGTGGAGACAAGGATGATATGTCGTTTAAAGTAAAGCAAAAATTTGTATTGCATTTAAAATTAATTTTTCTTCTTTTTCTTTCGCTATAGAAGGACAGTTGTACTGTTTGGTGAAAAGAAGGGAAAAATGAGTATACCTTGTTATACTACGTTTTTTTTTTTTTTTTTTTTTTGCTCGCCGCCTTCGACCAGTATTTTCTCATTAACTACACATGCGCGCACACCTACACCAATAAACCAATGCGTCGTTTTTCGCAAAAACTCTGACGACACAAACGACACACACACACACTGTGAAGCGGCGAGCACGGGACAAAGAAACGGGAAGACAAACACCAAAAGAGAAAGAGAAAGAAAATAAAATCTAAATAATAAAATATGTTCGTAGTCAAATAGTAGTGCGTATTCGAGAGATAGGATGACGGGAGCCCCGTGAACGTGGTACGTGGCACTGCGTCGTCGAGGGTTAGAAAAACGAAAAAATACTACAAAACAAAAAAGGAAAAAGAAAAAGCAATAATAAAAGGGAAAAAAATAAACAAATTGTGCATCGGATTGCGATTAGTATGTGCCGGGGCCGCCGTCGCCTTGGATGTGACGCGCGCGCGGAATCGTAAACATACGTGCGGGGAATGTTGTGCAGTGGCACACGCGCGCGACGGTGAACGTATGCGCGATAAAAACGAAACGTCTGCTGGCTAACCGGAGGTATGGAGACTATATATAGCTGGCGGGTGAGGGGTGTTTCGATACCGGGTGGTGGATAAGGGTAGTGGATAAGGGTGGCGAGGCACACACTTTGCCGTATACTCGCGCCTATATAAAAACCGATATCGTCCCTCCTCCCTTCCACCCCCACCCCCCCATCGCCGGTCAGATGTGCGCGCGAAACTATAATAATACGCGCGCGCGTTTATGACAACGACGACGGCCGTTGTTTTTATCGTCGCAAACTTTGTCACCGTCAGCCGTCGTCGTCGGGGCGGTCGTCGGGCCCGGGAGAAAGGATAGTTAAAATCGCGTTCGACTTTTACGGTGGCGCGCGCGTACCCTCGTCGTCCACCGCCCTCGTCACCCGTTTGCGGGTCGGTAAAAAACAAAAAAACAACAAAAAAAAAAAAAAAGGTTATCGCATTATATTATATCGTACGCCTGCGACCAACGCGTATACCGCATATTATGTACCCCGCATGCATGTCGAGAACGTCGTTGTGTGTATACGCGTATAATAGTGGCGGCACGGCAGTCGTAGAAATCGATTATAACGACAATGGGTGTTACGAGGTGAAGAAAAACAAAATCGGCCGTCCGACGACGACATCACACCCTGAGCAAAATCTAGACATCTAGTTATTTTTACCCGTGTCAGATTATATGGAAACAGTACCGTAGAAACCGCGGTGCGAGTGGTCCATTGCGCCAGGACACCCAACTCATGAAATTCTTGTACGGGGCCCATACTTATTACTTAAAATCCTCCCAGATTTTTTGGAAGTTGCATAAGGATAATGCATTTGAGGAGAGAGGTACACATCAGGCAAATACCTAAACGTGTTTAGATATTTGTCTCCTTCCCCAAAATGTTTTTTCCTAATTGTCCTAATGACCTAATGTATTTCAGTATAAACGAAAATTTTGAAAAAAAATAAAAAAATGCTGATAAATAATACAACATAGAAATATGCAAAATAAAAATTGGAATCGGATTTAAATAGGTGTAATTCAGATTTGTGTCTGATGTAGCAACTTTTTATTTGATTCTGTATAAACATGATAATACAGAAATTTTTGAGCCCAACTGATATGTTTTGCTTTTTTATATGTTTGAAGTAAATAATACTGGAAAATAGGGGCCCACAGTTTTAATTTGCACTGGGGCCCGTCTATTTCATGCTACGGCACTGTATGGAAACAATGTTACTTGGTTATTTTTATGATTGTTTTTATTTTTTTTGCTAGTTTTCTAATTTTTCCCCCGGTCATCTGGCTGCAACAAAACGAGAATGTAGACCAGTGGTTCTCAACCTTTTTTGGTACACGGCACACCATTATAAATTACAAATTTTTGCGGCACGCTTTGGTAACCATAAGAGAGCATTAGTTATCGCTACGTACTAAGACATCCAGCTGCGTTAAAACTGTACACTGTGCAGTTTTCCTACACATGTATTGTCTAATCTGCACAATTGGTTGACATTAAATAGTCACAGTTTTATCAATTGGTATAATAATTTGAATGATTAATAGTCTACTAGGACGTTGTCACGTTGATATAAGAAAAGAGAAGCGAACTTAATATGTAAAATAAACTAAATACACAAGCATAGTTATCATAACAAATATTATAAATCGAATAAACATTAATCTCGCCAACAGTGTACGCATATGATTGACAAAAATATATAATCATACATAATAGACATTTCTCTCGGCACACCTAGTCGATTTCACGGCACAGTAGTGTGACGCGGCACACCGGTTGACAATCACTGATGTAGACAGACTGCCACTGCTCTCTGAAAATGTCCTACTGATCTGCTACATTATGAGTCACTGCAGAACATACACTAAAATAGCATATAGTATAAGAATGTTTTACGGTTTTATGCGTATACAGTGAACCCTGTTTTAAGTGGGTCCACAACAAGACGGAATCCTGTCCCGTGTGAATTTTATTTTGATCCTAGCAAATTTTTCCATTCATTTATATGGAAACCTGTATAAAAAGTAAATTTTCATTGGTACCATGTGATTGATTTCTTTTAGTACTGTTTTCACGGTATATAAGTAAAGATTCCTAGGCCGAGTGCCCCCCTCCTCTCTAAATCTGACACTGGAGGTGGAAACCCGCGTCGTTGAATTATATGTTATAAAAATATTATGATATAATATAGGTTTTCAGGCTTAATAATATGAGCACTATGTTTAAAATCAGACTACGGGTACTGTTAACCGAAGGGCTCTCTTTTGGTTATACAAGATACGAAAAGTTTAGATGTTTGTGGATTCCTGTGGTCATAATCGTCTTAGTAGAAGCAGTTTCTCATTTGATAAAAAGAATATACCTACTTACTTTACATAAGTTACGACTAAGGGGATATTTTCGGAGTATAAGCACATACGTCTACTGAACTGAGGATATGAAAAGTTTGCAGAAGGATGACGCATTATAGGAGATTATTTGGGCTCTCGTATCAGCTTATGTTTCGGGTCAATATAAGTTTAAAAGTTGGCTAATATCTGGGAATCTATGAGAAGAAATCGTGCAACTGATTTAAAATAATTACGTTGCATTCTTTTTTCGTGGAGACATTGCTTATATGGTGATAGACAATACTTTCGTGCAATCATTAAAATAGCAATGTTCTTATTTATTAACTTGTGAACTATAGAATAATGAGACGAATTATTAGAGTTAGTATTCAAGTTAACATACACGTATAATACAATATAACATAACGGGTACATCTATATAAAAAATTCTAAGTACTTCAGGGTTTTATCAGTACCTAATTACATGCTTGCATTATTATTAGATATTTATAGTTAGTTTCGTATTATATTCTCAATATGGTCGCGAAAACCGATCAAGTCGGTCAAAAGGGGAATATGTATTCGCATGCATATTATAATGTAACCAATTTATACTACAGTACGTCGTACAGAAATGACAACCCATCTCCCCTCCTCCAGTTGTCCCGTAGGACAATAATATTAAATGTGCTGAAGCCAACAGCAGCATTACTGTAATATAGGGAAACGACAGTAACCGATATCGTGTGTGTGTGTGTGTGTGTGTATTTATTGTATACACACACACACACACAAAATACACTACGCAATAATGAGCATGTAATTATAATACGTATACGGCATAATATTATATAAGCGTGGGAGATGTGGTGAATAAGACAATTGGCGGAAAGTGCGCGTCGGCCACCGTAATTAGTCAACTGATGGCGGAATACTGCACTCAGTGGCTTTATATAATAATGATAATAATTGGCAGTGCTGGATGGCTGGCAGTCAGGTGCAGCGGGCTAGGCGAGGAGACAGACATAAATTTCAGCGATTAAACGAGCCGGTAAATTGAATTTATATCGTTCGTCCATATTATTATTATTATTATTATACAACGGACGACAGATATAGAGTCGTATTTAATACAAATCATACGCGCGCGCACACACATAATATATGTGCGTGTGTGTGTATTATTATATTATATTCTATGTGCAGTGGTGGTGATGAGCGAGACAGAATTTGAAGCCATTGCTTCTTTGTGGTGGCCAAAATAAGTTGGTCGAATCGGTAAATATTAATTTACATTATTTCCGTTGTAATACTAATTAATTTTGAAGGTAATGAATAATTTTTTATTTATTTAAATATTTCAGCGTAAATTGTGGAACAATGGAAGAATGATGTATTATGCATACAGTTTTTTTACAATAATAATAAGTTATTCAATTTCAAACTGTTTTTATATCTTCCACGGCTACGGGTTCAATAGAATTGATAGAATTCCACGTAGATTGTAGCATTTTCCTACGTGTATATATAAGATCCTCTACCATTCCTCGTGTTTACCATTCCAATCAGCTAATTTGTAAATTTACATAGTCTTGCTGTCCGTAAATTTACTGTTCATAAAATTGTATCCGGTAAAATGCATTCCCCTCTGTATCACGACACGTGTCATACGATTAGAATCTCTTCGGTATTGCACCTTCACTATGATGACGCGTCAATAATGAATATGCTTCATTTCAATCGATCACTCGGACCGGGATGTACATACTAAACGTGTTCAGAAAGTACTTTTTCCCGATGAGTTCATCAACCATAGTCAAGGTCGTCTAACATGGCACTTACTACTATTATAATTATACGTATACATTGAATATTATGTTGTCCTAGACTTGTGTATTGTGTTTTAGTTAGTTTCACATAATATTTTTTTATCCATCTCATTACCAAATTATGTTATTGAAATTTTTGCCGTGAATGTTTTTAAGATTCAATAATATAATCATATTTAAGTAAAACATTTTGTATAAAACTATATTAGTTTTACATTTTACTTCTTAAAATCTATTTTTATTATTTCTTGTTATATTTCATACTATACACAAACATTTGTTTTATTATTACTAATAATTTGAAAATAATTTCACGCCGTCAATTATTTAAAATTTATGAGACGAGTGTACGAGTGCGATAATAATTAATATAATATTATATGTATAAGGATTTTAAGTAATACATTTTGTAAGACTTTTTATTTTTTTGTAAATGTTAGATGTTTTATTGCATAATGTTAATAGTAATTTGTATAATAAACACCCTATTTTGTAGTATACGTTTAAGCATTATTAACAACAAAAGACAAATTACTTGCATAATATTAATAAAAAAGGAAAATTTTATCTTTTGTTCATTCGTAGACATTTTTAAGTATTATCGAAAATACACTCATATTAGTCTATGTAGTGAATAACAAAACATCAAAGAAATAACTGGAGTACTTTTGAAGTACTCCTTTATATAAAGTATAAAATTAGGTTTTGAAATTACCACTCATCCCCAAGTTTCGAAGAATTTATATTTTACATCAAAAGTATCTTAAACCACACATATTCTTATATTAAGCAATAATTAAAGAATCTAGAGAAAACAATTTATTCTTATTGCAAACATAAATTCAGCAGTAATATTGTTTTTAAATTAAAATAAGTATAAATTTTATAATTGTTATTTGTTTCAGATTTAATAAAAAAAATAAAGTATTTATTAAGGAGTTCGACTTATAATTTTATACATTAAACATTAAGGGTTCCCATAATAATATTCAATACTTTTTATTTTGTTTTAGTAATATTTACATAAAAAATTAATTCAACAAAAAAATTGGTTAGAGAGAAATTATAAAGTTTATTATAAAATTATTTTTTTAATAAAGTCATTCTATTTTTGTTATGTTCTGATTTTAATTTCTTAATCACAAATAGCTTTAAATCAAAAAAAATTACTGAATCTCGTTTATATTTAATAACAAGTGTATAGCACCAAATAAACAGTCAGTAAATTAGAGGGGAAAAAAAACTAGAAATGTTGAATGTACTTACTCTTAAGAATACATAAAATTATACAAGGTCGATAAATTTAGACACTTGAGACTATTATTATGTAATAATTCGTAGATGAAAATTGCATTGATTTCAAAATGGAACTAATAATAACATAATAACATAATTTAATAGAAAAAAATAAGCCAATTTAGCATATTATTTATTTTATTTTGAAAAAAAAAAATTTGGAGGAGTTACCTTTTTTCCAGTTAACTGGACGTCCGCTTGATTGGTGTTCGGATATAATTGGAAGTCTACTGTTAATTAATACTATAAACAAAAAATGAACTTTGGGTTTTGAATGCTGTGATGAAGCTAATGGTTTTACTATGACGTTTGTTTTTCTTTTATTATTATATACTTTTTGGAATAAAAAATTGGTCCGTATATATATATATATTTCAGGTTATTTTTTTGTTCGCATGATATTTAGAACAGTTAATTTTCCGAAATTCTCAATAGTTTTGCTAAGTGCAATTAGTAAAGGAAATAAAAATATATCATTTCATTAAATCGACTTTAGTTGTCTTTCCAAAACCGATTATTCATTGGATTTTTTTATTTTTTCCAAAAGATTTCTCATGTGTTTTTCGGCATGTAGTCAATTTTTTTTAAAGGTTTGTTTAATGATTAATGAAAGATTGAAGGTAGAATTAAGGTTAATTGTTAATCCAATAAATATCAGATTTATTTTTGTTATTATTTTGTGAAATATGTAATTTATTGTTCTTAGGTTTGAAAATGTAAATAAACCTACTTATATATATAATATACATTTTTAATTAAATTAGTTAGGTTAATTTTTAATAATTGATATTTTAAATTTGACAACACCGTAAGAACGTCCTCACGAATAATAAAATTATTGAGACTTAATCATTTAAAAATTTGTCAGTAAATTTGTATTGAATAAATAGTTAAGAAACAGATAAGAAAATAAAGGATTCATTGCCTCTAAAATGTATCAAGTCATAGGATGAAATATTTATTATGAAAATATTTTGATTGGTACAGTCCAAATTAAAAAAAGTAATAACAAAGTTTTATACAATTTCAGTTGCTAATATAGTTATAAATTCAAATTATATTTTATGTATTAAAAGATCTGATATAATAATCATTATTATAAATCATTGGTTATCGGGCAACTTATTAAATCCACTTTGACTAATAACCTCAAAAATTGTTTTAAAACGGCCAACTTTTATATACAGCTAATATATTATATTATAATAGCTGGACAATGGCCAATTGAAAAAAAAAAAGTGAATAAAATGAACACTGAACATTTTACATTTAGAAATAAATCTCAGTAAGACCACCAAGCTCCTCATTTGATCTTGCACCGTATTTAGTGAATGACTACTCGTATACGCAACACGGGTCAGTGAAAAAGTTAACGAGTTTGTGTAAGCCAACACCCGGAAAACAAAAACAAATAAACAAGGGTTAAATAAGGGTTAAATAAGTAAAGCGTTGTGTTGTTAAAAAAAAAAAGAGTAGATAGATACATGGAAATAAATTAAAAAATCCCCGGAAATGGGATTGGAGTCGTTTACACGTCATAAATTAATGTTTGAGCTGTATTTCATTTTACATCAAGTATCAATAATTTTAATAATAATAATTTAAACTAAAATTACACATTATATTGGGTGTTCAAATTTATCTTGATTTACTCAATTTTATTGCAAGTTAGTTTACAATATCAATATTATATACTTTCAACAAATTTAACCAATGACAAATCGTTGTACTTACCAAACGAATATTAATAAATTTATAATGTTTATTGAACGCTTTTGTTTTTAGTATTTAAAGTTTTTATAAAGCCATACTTTATTAACTTTGAAAAATATATTCAAATTGTATATTGAACATATATGAAAGCTCTCAGTACATATAATTTGGTACATTAATACCAATACTGAATATCCTCTTTAATTAAAATATTAAATTAATAAAGAAAAACCACTACCATCTTCTCTCCACTCGGATTCTTAAAATGTCGAACTCTAGTTTTTAACTGTGATTAAAATTATTTGGTGTGTACCAAAATTACAGACTTTTGAAACAAAATTTTCGAGTACATACAATTTAAACACAGACCGTACTTAAACATTTTTTTTCTGAATAAAAAAGCAAAACTTGTAAATTTAAATACGCAGCTGTAAAATATATGCTTAGTATTTTTATTAGTAAATGGTCATAATGACACAATATGAATACACCTGTAGTAAATATCTGTAACTAGTTATGTTAAATATATTGCATTCGCCCCCAGGTTATATTCAATTATTAGATCATAGAAATACAATTGAGAAATTATTTGAACTTCTACATAATATTCACAAGTTTTTTTTTTTTCTATTAACACTTTTTCTTAAAAATATACTTATCCAAAATTTTCTATAGTCATTTTTTGGCAACATAATTTGTCCCCAGATAGTACTTAAAGAGAATAGTTTTTTTAGAATTTCTCTACAGGTTTTTTGAAATTTGGGAAAAACTACACAAAATTTGACAAAAATGTATTTAAAACTTTTATTTTAATCCAAACTTTATGAAAATTTAAAAATAGACAGACTATAATATAAAATATCTATTTTACTATGTGAAATTATTTTTTTTTTTTTAATATTTTTCCCTTTTCTTAATTTTTGACGTATTGTTACAATTTTTACTTCAATGAATTTTTAAAATCACAAAAAAAAAAAAAATAAAATAAAAAAATAAATAATACATAATTAACAATAAGTTTTAGATTTTTCTAAAACTAAGAGTTTTTAAAACATAACTATATATATATAAATATATTTTTTTTTTTTTGTTCGGTGTAAATACATTATTATATTTTGATTGCGTATTACTTACTAATTTTACCGCGTTATAAATTCAATCACTGAATATTAGATAATAATATCATAATATAAGCGTATACTCGTATTACAAACTATAAAGTCTCAATTTGAACAACGATGAACATGTGAAATCTAAATAATTTATAATAATTTATACCTGGTACATACTGTTTTTAATAGTTTATCTCACACATACCTCTACATGTTGTATAGTCAGTTCAAATAATTATTATTTTATTTTTTTTTTTTTTTTGTATAATTTTTGATAAGATATCGAACATATTATTATTACTTGGCTAATAATCAAAAAGAAATACAGAACATTAAATCCCGCGAACTACAATATCTTGTTTGGCAACAGCTTCATTTTAATAAAATAGACGTTTTCTTTATAGTCATTATTATTTTTATGACTAAAATCATTTCCCGAACATTAAAAAAAAAAAGACGAATTCGTAATCTAGTACTCGAATATTTAGCCAAATCCTCTTTCGACAGAATACAATTTCACTGCGATGCGACTCTTGTTGTTAGAACTCCTCCGGTTCCTCCTTCTCGTGACATTACTTTTCATACACCGCAATAAGCTGTTCCATTTCCAAGAGAATAAAAACCAAATCGCTTATTCTACCATTCGAAATAAGTGTTTGTCTACATCAACGGTTTGCTTGTTTGTTTTTCGTTATCTCCCGCACTCGTCCCCGTTATTGCAATACTCTTTTATTATTATCACACTCCGAATTTATTCAACAGACGTCATTGTCATAACTCCGAAGACGACGATGACGACGAGATCCATCCACCGATAACGTTATGTTCAGCTTGCTATGCTCTCGGCCTTTTCGCGGCAGCGTCGTGGCAGCTCACCGTACATTTATACATTAAAGAGCTGTAAGAGGCTGACGATCTTAACGTTATTAAAGTCTGGCAATATAAATGATACAGCGAGGCGGTCGACGGCGTTGGAGGGGTTTGTGGCGGGCGGAAGAGGGGCGTGTTGGCAGATACCGGATAATGATGATTGATACGGACAGATATTATTTGTCTCGTGGTTCCAACGATACTGTTTCGTCATAAAATCGAGGATTAGACGGCTGTAAGTGTTTTGAAAAGGAGGCGGTCCTCGAAGAGAGGAGAAAATGTTATTTATATAAAGATGTTTCGGAGCGTAAACTAACCTTAAAAATAATGGTACATGCGTTTTTTTCCCTTTCAACCAAATGTCTCGAATTTTTTTTATTAATAATTGTCGTTTATTTATCATTTTTTTTTCTCATCTCATCGGTTAACACGTAAAAACATATTTTTTATTTTGTTCCCTTTTTAATAAATTATAAAGACACCATGGCCGCAAATCGTACTACAGCAAAGCGATAAGATAAATAATATAACGTTTTTAACGCAGTGGTACATGATCACAATTCATATTTCAGAAAATGTGATTGATTTTATCATGTTATATAATATATATATATATATGATTTTTTCAAGTTGAAAAATATCCTCAATAAGATTAGGATTAAAATATTTCGATAATAACTACTGAATATCATTTAAATTTGTAAATAAATGTTTTCATTTTTAATTTATTTTTTAATTATTTATTTCTAAAACATGAAATACGTTCTTATCTTATTACAAAAGTCAAAAACAATCTTTTATTTAGAGTTAGTAAAATTATTATTAATATAGGCTGTTAGATTCGATTATCAAAAAAGAATATAATGACTTTTAATTAATTTTTATTCTGTATTATATTCTATAATAATGTTTCTATTATAAAATAATACATTTTGGTGTGATCATTTCGATGTGGGGCTGTTTGACGTAAGTTGTTTTGTTGGTATAGTTGCCTGATTGGGCCACCATTTAATTATTTTTCTGAAATTCATAATACATGTTATTTTAATTTATAGGTCATTAAGGCTGGTAAAACGTTACCCGATGAAGCATCTGATACTAATAATCAGATATTTAAAAATGATGATGCAGTAGGCGGGAGTTTTTTGATTCCGCCGACGACGGTTTCTATTAATAATATTCAATGATTTATTATAAAGCTTAAGTAATATCGACTCCACCAATTAAAAAAAATTTACTAAAAAAACAAAAAAGAAGAAGTTATAATATTTCCGTTTGTATATTGAATATAAAGTGATTTTTCGAAACATATTGAGGGTTTTTTCCGATTTAAATGTACTCGCAAAGTAACGGGATGTGACGAAAGTTTGTGAAAAAAATTTTTAAAAGTGAGATCTAAAAAAATCATAAAACTATAAAACGCCGAAGTATACTTCACACCGAAACGGTCACTCTGAAATGACCTCGCCAAAATGTCCTAGATCGATAAAAATGATCATTACCTTAATAGTATTTATCTCCACCACTAACAAGTAGTAGTAGTAGTAATTCAACACTTTAACTTGTAAGTTGCATTGTTTTTATACAGTTAAAGAATGCGTTTCTATTATTTTACCGTTTATTTTACATATTAATAGGTACTATATTGAATAAGAGAATGGTACTAAATTTGTTCCTATAAAACTTTAAATAATTCAAACATTTTCGAACGTGATAATATTATAAGAGTATAAAAAAAAAATTAAGTTGTGATTTGACTTCTTGAAACTTTCAATATTATATTAAAAACGACATAAAATAAGATTAAGATTTTACCATTATTTTCAAAAATACCTAAGAATAAAATATAACTTTTTTTTGTCATAACCGAAAAAAAAAATCAAACTAATACATAAAGTAAATGACCTTTATAAGTTTAAAACTTTTTGATTATTACAAAAACTATACGATCAAAATATATTAAATCATTGCTATAGATTATATGATATTGCAACAACTTTCGTAATATAGAAAAGTTTTTAAGACATAACCATGTAATTATTATAGAAATTATCTTGATAAGCAACACTTGAAGTGATTTAATTTTATTACAGAATTTGTAATTATGGTCGTAAAAATATAGATAAAATATTAGTTGTGTTATACTGCATTTATTTTATATTTTTACACATAAGCATAAAAAGTTATAATCTACGTTGCACTTAAAATAAATAATAAATATAAATAAATTTAGAATAAAAATATTTATAAAAAAGCCGGGCATACTTCGCACGATGGGTGTACTTCGCACGACGGGTGGTATTCTCTTGACGGGCGTATTAAATTTTAAAGAAACGATAAATCATTTCTTCAGTAAAACGATTCTGAACAAAGGAAATTAATAATAT
>JAIPRM010001285.1:24795-39747 GCA_025469315.1 Stegophylla sp. TES_Ste_2020 | reverse complement strand
GTCGTTTTTTACAATTTTTGGTTATTTTTTACAAAAAAAAAAAAAAAATTGAAGAATTGAGAAATTCAAAAAATGACCTCTTCAAAGTACAATCTAGAGGCAAATCCCGTTTCAAAAAGTTATTGATCGAAACTTTTGGACAAGTATTTCTATAAGAAAAGTTGTACACAGAAACAAAAAAATAAATAAACATCATTGTAAAAACACTAGCTTCTTCACTTCATTCGGAATCTAAAATGTGAAAGTTTGTACTGATGTTGAGATGATAAAAATGATTTGGTTCGTTAATTATTATTAATTATATCCACGACACGCGGTGGGCAAAATTTTAATAACTTAAATATTAGGTTTTAAAATCTACCATAGTATACGGCCTACGTGAATCAATTGAAATATCTTGATTTAATAATCTTATTGTTCTTGAGTGATTGTATCGAGTAGGCACTCCACATGAACGCTACAAAATTTCAATTATTGATAAATATTCCAATAATTATTGTTATGCTTTTAGAGAATAAAATCCAATGCTATGCTATTCACTAAAATACAAGAAAATTGTACTTAGATTTTTAATGAAATAATGAAAATATAAACGTGTTTGCTTCACTGAGGGTTCGTGTGTAATTATTTAATATTAGTTTTCAGACCTGTCGAAATCGTATAGAGATTTTATTATCATGTTTTAAACTATTACGTGTTTGATTACAATTAAACTTGTTTGATTTTATTAACGGTTGAACAATTTATTTATTATAACGTTTTGATTATTATTATTAATACGTCTTAATTATTATGCATTTTTTAAACGAGAAGAAACAAAATATGATAAAAATAAAAACTTAAATCAACTAGCATGTGTTTAATTAAACAAATTAGCGAAAGAAAATAATGGTTTTGTTATTATAGCACACAAAGAATATAGTACAAATATTTTTACAATAAAACAAAATTTTTATTCTAATTTATACATTGATTATAATCAAAATACATTAATTAACTAGAATCTAATAATATTATAGAACATTATTTACAAATGAATTAAGCATAGTTCTAAGCAGTGTATTGTTTAACAGATAACACATTATAATATTACATTCTGTCTACATAGTATTGGCAAGCTTTGATGAGTTTTAAAAATTTATTTAGGCAAGATGGAAATGTATGATAAATTTTGTGCTGAATATTATATTATAATAAAATTGTGAAATGACTTAGGCTATAATGGAAAAAAAAAAAAAAAACAAGTGACTAATAATAAACACATTTAAATAACATATGTTCGTTATGGCATAACACATTATTTCTAAGGTACAAAAATGTAATATTACTATACATATACATATTTATATGTATATATATATATATATATATAAACACACACACACACACACACTCACATATATATATATATATATATATAATAATATATCGATTAAAATAAAATAAATACAAACACACGATTTTAAGTATCGACGTGCGTTTTTTTCTTTTGTCGTTTCTAACTGTGGTTACCGCGTTACGTTACGTTACTTATATGAGCACTTAGTTTTGAACTGACGTGTTACGAACGTGTGATCAGTGAAAACTGACCGGAGGTAAAAAGTCGCCACAGCGCGGGAAATTCTCGGGAACCGGCGGCAAATCGGCGTGGGTCCCGACGTGCAGCACCAGATTCATTCCGATCACGATGTGGAACAAGAAGTGACAATGGAACAGCCAGTAACCTGCAAGTGGTGAAACAAACGTTTATAACGTCAATTTGTCGTTCGATATACATAAATATAATATAATTTTACTCAAGAGCCAGTCTATTTCTTTCTCTTCTATTTCGGTTCGTCAAATCATCCCCCCTCCAGAAGTCCTTTCAATCGTATCTAAGTATATTATTTTTGGTTTCCTCTCTCGCTCTCTCTCTCTCTCTCTCTCTCTCTCTTTCTCTCCCATCCCCGATTTCTCAGATTCATATAACAGGCAGTTGATTGTATAATCCAAGGGTTCTCAACCTGGGGAGTGCGCCCCCCCAGGGAGTCGTGAAAATATTCAAATGAAACCACATTTCACCACGAAACATGAAAATGTTGCTTATGGTTATCTATATTTTGTTTTGTAAGTAGGTATGCGATTGTGGGTCATCATTGTGTAACAACCACTGTTTAAGATAATATCTTAAACCGTGGTAATAAAACATGTTATAATTTCAATCTTATAGTAGTGGGAAGGGAACCCTTGGTGTATAATCGGTATATTTACCCGGGTTGTCGGCTCTGAACCGGAATACGACGTAACCGTTGTTTGGCACGGCTATGGTGTCTTTGGCGGGCGGCAAATTGAAGTGTCTGTCCAAAAGACCCCTTCGGTCCAGGTCCAGGGCGTGTTTCAAGTTGATTTTCTTCACGTTCTTGTCCGGCGATCTTCCCATACCGATCACGTTGAACGCGTAACCGTGCAAATGGAACGGATGACTCAAGTTGGGTTGTTGGACTGTAAAACGGGACGAGAAATTAACGTAACATTCCAAGTACAAAATCCGGTTTTTCGACTTCGCGAGCTAAAAAGCTAAAACTTCAATAATTTTACCTTCGTCGACCAGCACCACTTCGACGACCGCGTGCATAGGAATGTCGACCTTGTGCGAACACATGCAATTTCTGCCGCAGTTCGCGGGCTTGTTGTCACCGTTGCAGAACAGCTCGGGGGGGATGTCGTCGATCTGAGACAACATGGGAGACGCCGGCGAGGTGTAAGAGATTTCGTCCACCAGACTTATCACGTGATCTCCGCCGCCGGGAGCGACTGAAAACGCGCGACAGGCACGTTTTTAATAATAATATCATGTTGACGAGTCGAACGGATAAATAAAAAATTATTTCTAGAGCCAAAAATGTCTTTTGAATCCATTTTTTTTAATTGTTAATGTCATTGAAGACGGATGTCCGGGCTATCAATCGTATTATTGCAATAGTTAAGGCACTTCACGGAACGGAACTGTTAAAATTATAATACGATGTGGTGGTTTTTCGAAAATTTTAAATAGAACTGTCGCTCTATTGTGTGAATTTTTGTCAAAGAACGCCCAGAAATCAATAACTGTGCACAGAATTTAAAATCAATTTTCAGAATGACGTAATATTATTCTTGTGTGAATCACTTTATTGGACATTGAAAATAAATCTAAATATCATTCAAATTTAACTAAACGTCATCTTAAAGAATAACTTCGAGTCGATCTCACGTCAATAAAAACCCAGATCTTAAGCTCATGAAAACAAAAAATACATTAATTCAAAAATAATAAATTCATACAATGAAGAAATCTTAATTTGTTTTTTAAAATCCTATTTTCACGCACTTAAGGCCGTAATTATTTAAATAATCAAAAAAAAAAAAAAAAAAAAAAAACCGTGATCGATAAAAAAAATGCAATATTATTAAAAACAAGATAGTCGTTGTTTTAGGAAACGAAATGCGAGCCACAATTTGGCTACCCCTGATGTACGTATTCCGTTCAAAAGTCCCTCTGTGCGCGTGCGCGAGTTACAACTACAAACGTTAAATCAAATCGAGACTTACCCAAATATTTGTTATATTGATGCGGCTGGAAGAGCTCGTCGGGTCTGTAGAACAAGAATTTGAACGGCAAGAATATTTTCACGTCGGGTCTCTCCTGTAACAGGCCCTTGTCCACGACTTTGGCGTTTTTCAGTTGATTCACACAAATGGCGTCGGTCCTGGGGCGATTGCAGACCGCGTCCAGCGGGTTCATGACCTATATATATATATATATATATATATATAAATATACAACGACGACATCGATCAGAACGCGCGAAAAAAAATTGCAAATTGCGAGTCGGAAAAGCATCCAGTCCGCGCGGTGATCACTTACAACGCCTTGCGGCAAACCGACGTCGTACGTCGGCGCCTTCGACTTCGGTTGATACGGTCCTCTCGCGTATCTAAGTATGCCCAATTGCTGTACGCGTTTGATGCCGCACTCGCCGAGGCCCCTGACTTGGATCCAGTACGCGCCGACCGGTTGCTCCGCGTTGACGATGAAGTCGTATCTCTCTCCTGGGTCGCCACAATCGCAATGAAAAAACAAAAAAACACAAAATAACAATAATCGTCGTCATAGTACGGTTTATTGTCGTCGATTATTACCGGAAAACGAAATGATCGTGTTGACCACGACGGGTTGAATGGGTTCGCCGTCCGTGGCGATGAGTACGAGCGGATGTCCTTGGATCGTGAGTTGAGCCGGACAGACCGACGCCAGGGCGTTGATCATTCTGAATCTGTATCGCCGACCGGGCGTGATGGTGAACACTTCGCGCGGCGTGTTCGTGCTGAATCCGGTGTTGGGGTCCTGAAACATGCATGATTATAATTATTAGAGATATAGGATGTTGATGACCAATGGGAGTACCGAAAATGACCCCGAAAAAATGCTTTAATGACCTAAAACTTGTAAAAAATGATAATAATAATAATAATAATAATAATAATAATAAAAAAATGCTTTAAATATAAATTGAAAAATATGTAATTGTAAATGTCCGAACGTATTTAAATTTGAAAAAAAATCGACGTGAACATCGTTTAAAAATGTAAAATCGTCCCTGAAAGTGTTAATTTTATTAGAAAAATGACCGATAATTTACAAAAACTACAAAAAATGATATTGCAAAATGAAATAATGACGTTAAAAATCAAGAACAAATGCATTTATAACCAAAAAACGTTTAAAAATGCAAAATTAAATTTTCGTATTCTGAATCAGGATGGCACGAAACGCATTTTTAGCTTGGAGAGCGTTGCGTAGGATTAAAGGAAAAAATATGCATATTTGTCATCAACATTTTGGGTGAAAATATTCGTTGTCGGCTTTGGTTAATATAGGACGGGCGGAGGGGGAAGAGCGTAAATGTTTCTGCAAAAACCAACCGTGAATTGTCCTTTTCCGTTTATCAACAAAGACTCCGGATCCTGTCCCGTGTTCGCGGCCAGTCTGCCGGGGAACCGTTCCATCGCGTCCTCGTGAAGCCAATCGGACAACAGCACGACGTGAGTCGTTAGATCGTAGTCGTACAAATGACTGTTGGGGTCTTGTGACGGCGGTTGTCGTACCACGATGCTACCGTAAATACCGTCGATTTTTTGCAGTCCTAAACATTGGCACAGGGTATAACAAATTATTACGTGAATATAAAATAATATCGTTACAAAGTGACGAATACATTTTGTGTTTCATGGTTAATTCGGTCCAGTGGGAGGGCGAGGGGGTGATTTGATTTAAATGATTAAATCCTTTGAAATTCTCAATTGTTTTCTCAAAATTAGGGAAAAACAACAAACATTTGAAAAAAGAGACTCGAAATCTATTTATTTTTTTAATCCAAACTTTATGAAAATCTAAACATAGATAGATTATTATTAGAAATATTTTAGCGTGAGAAAATTTCGAAAATGTAAAATAAAATTTTCAACACTTTTTTCCTCAGAATATTTTTTTTATTTTTAGTAAAATTATCTTTTTTGCCATTTATTTATTTATTAGACAAAATCAAAGAAAAATAAAGTAAAGTTAGACAAAAAAAAGAGAAAATTAAAGCAAAGTAAAGTAAATTAAAGTAAAATACTCTACTAAAATACTCATGGGTATTCTTTGCTCTTCGGGTTAAATACTTTTTTTTTTTTTTTTGGGGGGGGGAGTATTGAAGAAATGATTTATCGATTCTTTAAAATTCTATTTTAATTTATTATTTCTATTCATATTTCAATAGTTACAGACTGGTTAGACTTTTAATAAATATTGAAAATGGTTGGAGATAATACGCCTTCTTGTGGGACACTTGTATTCATTTTTTTTCATTATAATGAAAACAAGTGTCAGTCATAAAGACAGGATATAAATAATAAAATAAAAATCGGAGGGAGAAAAAGCTTAAATTTGAAAAATAGACTTCCAAACCATATTCTGTTAATTGCGAACTGTGATACATCAAAAAAATTCACAAATTGCTTTTCAAAGAAAGGGGGATTTGACTAATTTTAAATGAAGTTTCAAATAAATATTAAAATAGTTATGTAACATAATATCTATGTTACGTATATGCATTATCATGACATTTATTCACCGAGTTTTTTTTTTATTACTAATTAAATTTATTATTTACTACAGTAAATCTGGGTTAAAATCATAATTTTATCTTTACTTCGGTACACAGTTTTATTAGTTAAAACTCACAAATCAAATACATAAAAATTTTAACTTATTTTATTACGCAATTATTTACTTTTATCCAACTGTCTTAAAAGAGTAGGTATTAAAATTATTATTTTGCGATTTATTCCTTTTAGTTTCGTTGTGTATTTTATTTTGACATTTAATTTTCAAGTTAATTGGCTGTGTGTTCATTACATTATTGTATGGCTTAACACATGAATTCACACGATTAAAAAAAAAAAAAAAAAAAAAAAAACCCATTGGAAAGTTTTATGAGTTTACGAGATTTTAATTTTGCGTTCAAAGTGACATCTTTGATATCCAAGTCCGAGCGTTTTCATTAAAACGTTTCGAATTAAAGTTTTGTTCGGATAGTATAATGACTTTCACTAGATTGCACATTTTATTGCATAAGGTCACGTGACACTGACTGCCATTACCGTGGAACTAGAACTGGGTTAATGTGTGTGTGTGTGTGAATCACGGTCAGCCAGATAGGAATGGCGAGTTATTTTTTATTTTATTTTTTTTATGAGAATATCGGCTCGCGCATATTATTGTTACGCGGCAGTGGATGTAGATTGTTTATGAGACGTATTGAAATTTGTAACGGACAAATCACACACATTCGGCCGGACTTCTCATACGATAATAAATCTGATATCGAAAGGATGATTTATTTTTACATAATATTTACATAGTACATCAATGCATAGAAGGAACAACTTCAAAGAAACATATTATTCTTTTATTGTGATTTTTTGAATAACAATTTTCGATTTAAACAAAAACCGAACGAGAATAATGTTCCGTTCTGGTTGTACAATACGATTTCTAAAAAAAAAAAAAAAAAATGACTGAATGGTTAAATTTATAAGTAATTAAATATGGCAGTTTTATCCGTTACTACTCGAGTACTGCAAATATTTTTTAAGAAATTAGTCTTTGATGGTGTAAGGTCACTTTTTTGTTCTATTCCTCAAGTGGGGAACTAATAACATTAGACTTTTCCAACCATTAATATACAACCAGTATGATATTTTAAAAACAAAAACATATCATTCGAAATCAAGTGCAAACGAGTATTTTGATTTTGTGAGAATATTATAGTATTGCGTATGCAAATAACAAAATCGAATCGCACGTGAATCGATCTCGATCGTTGTGCGGATTATAATATGTTGGCGGTTCGCAAAAATAGATATCTACTTATTAACGGAGCTTTCACAACAGTTGTTTAAAATAGGTTCAATGTCTATGAACCGGTAGTCGTCTATCATAATACAGTTTCAAAACGACTTTTTCTCCATTACAATTCAGTTTAAAAATATACTATTGGTTTTTATTCATTTGCTAGCATGCTCGTTGCTTATAATTGTTTTGGAAAATAATAACTATTTTGAAAATGTCAAAAACTAAATTGCATAAAAACGTGTTTATTGACTTTTATTTTTTTTTTTGTGATTTATGCCGTTAAATTAGATATTTTCGTATCAGATTACTGTCCGAAAAAATGTCATTTGGATACGTATAATATCGATTTGTCACGGCGATACAGGGTTTATGAAACACACGTGTACCAACTGAACATACAACAACTATAGGTATATATTATACACATAATATTATTAAAATTGCTGGAACACGAATATTTACCAGAGTGGGCGTGCCAAAAGTGAGTGCCGGCGTTGGTGTCGAATTGGTATCTGAACGTGTTGCCCTCGTGTATGGGACACTGGGTAACGTACGGAACTCCGTCGTAGTATTGTGTGCCGCGTTGGTGAAGCCCGTGCCAATGGATTACCAACTCCAGACCGTGCATGTGATTCTGTACGTCGACCACCACCTTGTCTCCTTCGCACACCTACAACGCACAAATGGCAAACAAGCACACGTCCATTGTTTAGTATTGATGTATGATGGAGGAACTGGTAGTTTAAAAATGAAAATATTCAGTTGCGAACTGTTATTGATATTGATAAAAACCGATTAATTTGCACGAAAAGAAAATATACCACATATTATAAAATGTATAATTTAAATCAGTAATTTATTTATTTTGAATTTCATCATGTTAGGTTAGGTGTCAAAACCTTGTAACCTAACCTAACCCTAACCTGTGTGGAAATGCGTAGCCCGTAAACGTGGCGGCAGAACTAACGTTTTTTGTACACAGACAAACTGAGAGAACTGATTGTGTGGTTGAAATACTTGAATTTATGAAAATTGATTAGGTATAGTGTATTTTATCGAGTTATAAATATATTCATTCAAACGGTAGTTTGTGTGTATGTAGAATAACTGATTTTGGTACCTATGAAACCCCTAAAAATGGGCTAAATCAAATGCTACTCGAACGGATTACGAGATTCGGACGAAAAGCACTCGTCGCCGAAAGGGCGTGTGCCCAATATACGTAATATGAGTTCAAGAATAGGAATCTATTTATTTCATTCGATACATAATATTATGTGGAAACAGAAGGAGGAGGGAGGTATAATTAGGAGGGGGCTTGTCGTTTCACAATCACTTAATTCCCCTATACATTTTTTATAAACTGCATGTGGTTAAATTAAAAAAAAATAAATATTTTAACCCCTCCCCCAAAAAATTTTATTTTATTCTTATTCCACCAATGGTTCGATACTTGTTTTTCGAATAAAAATAATTCACAGATGTTTGTAAAGTAAAACATTCTAGCCACGTTGATTGCCAGTTTCTCGCAGTTTGAAAGAAGAAATATATATTTTCTTTTTTTTTCTAATTATAATAAATATCATTGTCAAGTAAGATAATATTATGTTTTTGGTCCAGATTTTTGTCCGCCGATTGCCGACCGCTGCTATAACCATAGCGTAGGTAACTGAAACGTTTCGCCCTCTTCCCTTTTCGACCTATATAACCACCCCTTTTGGGTAACTGGAATAGGGGTGGTAATAACAACTCTATGGCGTGTAACAGCAAAAATAAAAAGAAATAAATAATAGTGTGCACCCAAACGGACAACGCGAGACGTTGGCAAACTACTGGTGTGAATTATTACCTGTATACTCGGACCGGGCAACATACGGTTCACGGACAGCATTCCTCTTTCGACACCGTCGGACAACACGCACTGACAATGGCTCCACAGTGAATTGGTGGCGTTCGGCGTGCAAACTTGACAAGCTCTGTAAAGGTGTCCGAACAAAACGCGCGTTTTATTTTGCCATCGGAAAGATCGCGTGCACGCAAAACGGCGAACAATAAAGCGGGGAAAAAAAAATTATGTATGCAAAGCGCCGCCGCTGCGGGTTGCAACAGATTTATCGGAATACGCTTATAATATGTAGACGTGAGCTATTATAATAATATTACTGTCCACTATATTATGAGCGCATTCAATACCCGAGTTACGTGCAGATCGCATACATATACGTATTATGTCTATAAGTATTATTATAAAAACATAAATACAAATCTTAAGACTCCGAAATGACGTTCGCACGTTTGTGTGTGTGTGTGTGTGTGTGTGTGATAACTATGGCTAGGGACTTATAGGAGTTAGCATATTTTTCAAAAATCATTCAAAACACAGCTAAGTAATATGAAGAAATGCGTGTTTCATAACACTAGGAGTTCGATGCAGTTTTCTTTAATTTGCATATTTAACTCTTTTTTGCATATTTCGGTATTTTAAGAGTGCATATTTCACCTATTTTTCAATATTTAATTTGAGTTTTCTTGGCACTGGAAAAATTTTCCCTGAATAAATGAAGAGATTGAATATTATTTGATATTTTTATTTGATTAAATGTAAGCTTAAAAAAAATAAAGATTAAAAAAAAAAAGAAGAAATTTCATAAATAATAGAAGAATTATATTATACCTACAATACAATTTTTAAATATTTTGAGTTTTACAGTGAAATTAATGTTTTATAAGAGATTATTTTAGCATATTTTGCATATTATTTTAGCATAAATGCATAGGTATATATTTTAAGTTTTTTTTTGGAGCTATAAGTCCTTAGCCCTAGTGATAACTTAAAATATTAATTTGATATAATGCGACGCATGCTTACGCTCCGAGTACGTTGTATAATTCTGCGGTGAAATGATAATAACATATTCTGGGAGGCTCTCCTTCGCGGCAAGCTCTCGCGCATTCTTCCGGCGACGAGAGTTCAGGGTTCTTGCGCAATTCGTCCAGACCTCTCTTGTCGAAGTCTAGCGACGAATATCCCAGAGGTGGCAAGTTGCTGTGCGACGATTCGGAAATACCTTGAAAAGTAAGTTCAATAGTAAGTTTCATAGTTAACATTTGCAAAACGTGTCACTATGTGGGGGGGGAGGGAGGGAGTCAGAATTTTCAGAGGAGGTGTGAGATTTAACTCGATTGTAAACGGTTTTTAAGTGAAAAACAAAAGTGATTGGCCTGACGTCATATTTTTAAACCAAGTATATTCAGTTATTTAAACAAATATCTACGAATAAAATATTGAGTATTGATAAAAATTATCAATATTTCCTCGTTCAAAGAAAAAAAAAAAATTTGCTCATTAAATATTTTTTTTTTATATTGAGTGGGTGAGCGTGAATTTTTATAAAACTAAGTTGGGAATTTCCGGTCTAATGAGTAAAGCAAACAAATGCGGTGATTATAAGATGTGCAGAGACATTATTTCAACATTATCAATGGGCTTACAGTCGAAATAAAAAAAAAAAAAAAAACACTCATTTCGAACATCAAAAAAAGATATTTAAGTATTAAATAAAAATCAAGGGGTGAAAATGAACACCGTACATGACGACACAGAAGATGTGTATGACGAGAAAGTGTTTGTACGACGAGAATTAATAAACAAATTAATTAATTAAATTAAAGTAAATATATTCTAAACCGGACGTACTTCCGAACCCGTTGAATGTGGCAGGATGAGTTTGTACGAGTCCGTGAGAAGACGGAAAATAGTCTTCTGGCGCGACGTAGGGTGACGGTTCGTCCCCGGGGACGTTTTGTATGTGTCCCGGTGACCAATACGACTCCGCAGTTGCTTGGTCGCTCGTGTCGACTTCGTCTGAAAACAAAATCATTAATTGTTAAATAACTAAAATAAACGCAGCACAAAAAGAAGCCTTTTAAAGTAAATTGTTTCCGTGATGGATATCACGTATTATTTAATTGTTGTTTAATGATTTTCATATTTTATTTCAGTTCTTAGTCAATGCACATAATAATAGGTCTTTAATATTTTACTTAAATAATAACGATTAGTTTGTAGTTTTCTCTTTTCAGCGAATCGCAGAGTAATAAAAAATAGTTATCCAATGTATTCACCACGAAAATTATAATTAAATACGTAAAACGTACATTTTTAAAGTCAACCGAACTGATTTTTGAATAAACATTAATTGAATTTTCCACGGGGTAACACATTGAAATTTCCGTGTAATTCTATTTGCACAAGTAACGGATTGACGTGTTGCGTTTTACGAAGCGTGCATTCTAAAATGGCGAGATAGAAAAAAAACAATTTGCATATTACCCTAATAATCGGAATTTCACGGATTTAAGGTCTTTCAACGGGCAGTTTAATTTTTATTTACTGTTGTAATAATATATACAGTTGGCGTCATATGACTGGTGAATTCTGCATTACTCGGTACGATTTTTCTATTGTTTATTGTTAATTAATATTCAAGTATTAGTAAAAGATCAACAAACGATTTTTCTTAGGGTATTTGATACTTGAAATTCGAGTTTAACAATCTCGAAACGCGTCTAATTATTTAATTACGATTGATTTCATAATTATTATTATTTGATAACTTTAAACTTCGGTGAAAAATGGAAAACTACCAACTGAAGATCAGACAAATTTCAATGATTTGATAACGAAGAATTTGTAATAATGCCAACTGGCACATGCATGCCAAAAGTCAGTTAAAAAAATGCAATGGACAGAAATAATAATAACTAATGACAAACCGAAGTGACAAGAAACGTTATCATTAATAATTATTTTGTTGTCTGTGCGTACAGGTATATTTCACTAATGACGTCATATGTGAGACTTACGACGAAGATATTGGATAATACACATTTCGTCCATTATTGCGAATTTAAGTACAGCAGCAGCAGCAGCATCAATTAATATTAATCTCGGTGAACAAATGACATTTTCCATCATATTTTTCCACAGATGACGAAAGAGCGGGGCGGCGACAGAGCGCGTCATTTTTCACGGTATTAGTCGCACGACGCGGTCGTACACAAAAGAAAAAAATATGTATAATATATTATTGCGTGCGTTCCACGTGAGGGTAAATAATAATGAAAAATAACAAAAAACAATTTCTCCACTCGACAATCTATCCGTTACGAATAACGTATATAATATATTATATATATATATATATATATATGTATCAAATCCAATACTGTGTTGCAAAAGGGGTTTATTTTTGTTTTGCAAACGTTTGGAAAAAAAAAAAACAAACTGTCGAACTGAAATGTGATAATAACATCACGTGTGCTCGACGTCGTGTATTTGCATAACAGAGTGATTAAGCTGTTGTATTTACTCGCGGTTGTCTTCTCTACCCCGAAGAGTATACACGAATTTAAATACGAAAATCGTATTTAGTTTCAACAAAGTCAGTTTCATGAATTCAACGTCATTGAAAATCGATCTGTTCGATTTTAATTCAAACGGAAACGGTTTTTACTTTATTTTTTTTTTTAATATTTTTGCCATTCGTTCACAGATCCGTAACAATACTCGAGCCTTTGGATGCATCGCGAGAACGTTTTGGTATAGAAAATAGCTCGATCATTTTTCACTCGTCGTTTCTAGAGATACAAAATCTACTTAGGTAGGTAGACACATTTATACGAATTAGGGGAACACACTGAATCGTCCAACTTCGTTTCCGTAATCATTAGGGCCCGGATTTAAATGCACTAAAAACCATCAAAATATGCTCTAAAAAACAGCCAAAAATGCCCTTAAATAATGCATTTTATCATGAAAATATACTCTTAAAAAGGTCCTTTGTGTTTTTATATTTTAATTTGTTTTCTTATTTTCCATCTGTCAAGTGTTTATCTAACCAAAGGGTGGGGGGGGAGTGTAACTGTGAAAATGCCGAAATGATATAAAACATGTAAATAAGAAAACGAAATGGTTTTTTGTGCCAATTTTCAAATAAGCAAAAAAAAAAAAAAAATGGTTATCAGTTCTTTTTTCCAATTTCGCCAGCTACATTAATTTGCCGACTAGATTAGATCCAAAATGTCAAATTTACCAAGTAAAACTTCCAGAAATAATTTAAGTGGAGGGGTGTATGTAACACTCCTCCACATCACCCCATTTAAATCCGGCCCTGATCAACCCTAAAATCCTGACTACATAAATACAAAAATGACAAGTGTGCAGAGTAGTGTTGTGGGCGGCGAGCAATAAGAGTAATAATTAGACTGCGTATTGTCGGCTTGCGTAACACAGTGCCGGAGCGTTCTCCGCACGCGTTATTTCATTACAATAATAATATAATGTAATAATTGTCGTACACTCGTCGTTCGCAAGTACTCAATAATAATAATAATAATAATAATAATAATAATAATAATACGATATTCGTCCGACCCGGAAATCGAAATCCCCCGCGATATCTCGCACTCCCCCTCCCCCCGCGCACCAAGACGCCAATGATCCATCGTCTTGACGTACTATGATACTTACTTTTCCCTTTGAACACAATCGACGCGACCCGCACGACTCTGCAGTGCACCGTAATAATAATAATAACAATAATAATTATTGGCCTCGTGTCTGTACTTATACGTACAACGTACATAATATAATATATATATTATTGTTATCGTACGGGTACATTATAATATTATATTATAATATATTTTTTTAAATTTTTTCATTGTAACTCTCGAATGCGTTATGTAAAAAACGGAACAACAAACGAGACGTCCGCGCTTGCACATATTATTATATGTGAAGAAATACGCGTAATAATAACAATCAAGATTAAAAGAATCCGAATTCGGCCGGCGGAATACCAAAATGGAGTTGCTTTTTGCGTTGTATACTGAGGCGTGCGCAATAAAATGACTCGGTGATTTTCCGACGCGAGTCCTATTACAGTGCGGATTTGCATCGAGACGCCGCCGTCGCCGCGGTCAAATGAAAGTGATTAAAATTTATCTATGGTACGGATATTCGCTGACAGACGAAACGAGCGGATTTTTACTTTGGACTAACCATCGCGTTATTTCTAGTGGACAACTCGGATTCGCGTCAAACTACAAAGGTTTCGCATTCAGGTGAACGTTTTTCGCCCACAAGTCAGGGACTAAAATTGTGTGTAGTGCAAAATGAAAAAGTGTGCAGGAATTTTGTGCATTGTGACAATTTATATTTCATTTTTTGTTATTGCAATATATTATTTTAGATTCTGAACAAAGCGAAGAAGCTAGTGTTTTGACAATGATGTTTATTTATTTATTTTTTTTTATTTTTTTTTTTTTTCTGTTAACACTTTTTCGTATAGAAATACTTGTCCAAAAGTTTCGATCACTAACTTTTTGAAACCGGATTCGACTCTAGATTGTACTTTAGAGAAGTCATTTTTTGAATTTCTCAATTCTTCAATTTTTTTTTTTGGAAAAAACTACCCAAAATTTGACAAAAACGACTCGGAAACCATCATTTTTTGATCCGAATTTTA
>JAIPRM010001285.1:0-24695 GCA_025469315.1 Stegophylla sp. TES_Ste_2020 | reverse complement strand
TTGTTCAGAATCGTTTTACTGAAGAAATGATTTATCGTTTCTTTAAAATTTAATACGCCCGTCAAGAGAATACCACCCGTCGTGCGAAGTACACCCATCGTGCGAAGTATGTCCGGCTTTTTTATAATCGATTCAAAGAGTTCGTCGATTTTGTTTTTAGAAGATATCACACTGTAATAGCGTGTGAAATGCATGATGGTCTTAATTAATTTGTAAATATTGTATTTATTACTGTTGTTTTTTTTGGGGGGGAGGGGGGGGGGTTGTAACTAAAGTATATTTTAATGAAGTAAAAAGTGTTTGGAGACAAAGATCGAAAATATAGGCAATATACTAGAGTACAAAGTGTGTAGTACGAAAATTTAGATATTTTAATCTCTGCAACAAGTTTTTCATTTTTTTTTTTTATCTCCTGTCGAAACGTTCTACACGTTAATATTTTATACTATATAATACGTACAACGGGGGTTTTTTTTTATTTTTATTAAAACGTGTGTTTTCCTTATAGTTTTTGCCAAAGTCATAAATGAAAAATATGCTATGTCGTCACACGATCGCAATTAATACGGTTTTTGTGGTTTTAATATTCAATGCACTCACTGACTATAGAAAATTCTCAGTATTCCAAACGATTCTAAATTGTTGTAATAATTCGTACGACTGTGATAATACACGTTTTACAGAGGCAGTTCTGTCGGAGCTTATAAAAATATTTACAGGTCTTAACTACTCGAAATCCGAGGAGATAAACCCCAAGTATTGAGGAGCTATCGAGAAACAAACATTTAGAACACACCTAATTAGCGCTTTGATTTTCATCGGCTGTAGACTTAATTTATACTCAAATACTCAAATCGATATTGGACACAGAAAATCGTGTCAACTAACGAGTATTGAGATTTGAGGCGTCTAGTTTCAAAACCAGTTAAAAGATAATTTTTTTTAAATGGTTTTTTTTTTAATTTTCCAAATATTCACATTGCTTCGAACAAGGCTATAATCGATATTAAATGAGGACAAAAAATCGTATCAAAACCAGCCATCTAACCACGTTTATTTCAAATCAAGCCATAATAATTAAACACATCTTTTTATCTGCTCTGGTAACAGTACTCAATTTTTTTTGAATTTTCAAGAAATTAAGTATTAACTATAATATTAAGTTCTATTTGGTTATTATTTTTTACTATTATGTAATTATGCACATAAGATTCAAAATATTTTGTATTTCTTAAATTTTCCAGTGTTTGTTTCAAAATCACCTATCTCATAAAGTTAATTTCAAAACTAGCCATTTCAAAACTATAAATTTATCTGACTCTTGTAATATTTCGAAAATTGCTCGTAGCTGGTTTTGAAACTAGACGCTTCATATATTTTTAAACAAATTTACAATATCATAATCACACTACTTTATAATGTTATTTTATTGTAACATTCAAAAATCGTTTTACAACAGTGCTGCAGTGCTGTTAATCGTCGACTTGACGTTTTCGATCCTGTTGACCAATATTTGGTTTTCTCTCATTATTTCCTGCGCCTCCTTCGCTCTGGCTATGGCCGCTTGAGACGTTCCCGGTTTTCTCAAGACCGGACGAGTCTCGAGTGTTCTACATCGAGACATTGCCTCGGCAAGTTTTTTCTTCAGTATTTTATTGGTCACCGCGATTTCCCACTCCCGTTGTTCCGTGGTAAACGACCGACTGTCCCGATCGTCGTTACCGCCGTAAGCCTCCGTTTTATCCCTTTGAACGGTTTGCTCGCTGGATTGCACGTCACATTCGGAAAGGTGCTGATCCGTTTCGTTCATTTTAAATAAAAAACTGCATGCAAATATCGCTTGAAAAACGTTAACGAAAAGTTCAACTAACGGAATGTAATATAAACGTACTGTTTATACAGTAAAGAACTAGTTTCGTCTAGCAACGTCGTAAATGAGTGCTACGTTCGTTCGACCGCCAATTATTATTAGGTATTATATTATTTTTTTTTTTTATATAACTGATAATAATTGTTTCCTATAGCAATCGTAACTGCAACGATAGTAGTTGTTATTTATTACGATATTTCAACGAGAGATAATTGGTTTCGGAATGGTAATAGTAGGTACAGGATTGAACTGTAAAACATTTAAGTTTTTAACAACAAAATAACTATAATAATAATAACGATACTGTCCCGTGTAAACCGGTATGTTTCGGAAAAAGTAAAAGTATTTTTTTTTATTTATTTTTTTTTTTTTACACCTAAACGTATTTAAAATATTATTCCATTTTCCTTTGTCACATCTATCTATCACGCGGTCAGTTTATTGCAAAATAATTTATATAATAATAAAATAAACAAATTTAATTATCTAGCTGTTTCGAGCGTTTATAAGAAACAATAACGATAGATGTATATTAAAGTTTTACATTTTTAGATTCTGAACGATAGTTTTTACTATGATGTTTATTTTTTTTTTCTGTGTACAACTTTTCGTATGGAAATACTTGTCTTAAAGTTTCGATCAGTAACTTTTTGAAACCGGATTTGCCTTTAGATTGTACTTTGAAGAGGTCATTTTTTGAATATTTCTCAATTCTTCATTTTTTTTTTTTTTGAAAAAAACTACCCGAAATTTGACTAAAACGACTCGGAAACCATCATTTTTTGATCCGAACTATATGAAAATTTAAACATAGATAGAAAATCATATACGTAAGATATTTGGCGTGAGAAAATTTTGAAAAAGTGAAAAAAAATTTTGAACATTTTTCTAACATTGTTTTTTCTCATTTATTTTTTATATTATTAACTTCCTTCGTTCAGAATCGTTTTATTGAAGAAATGATTTAACGTTTCTTAAAAATTCAAAGTACACCCGTCAAGAGAATCCCATCCGTCGTGCGAAGAACACCCATCGTGCGAAGTATGTCTGGTGTTTTTTATTTAAAATCGTTATAAATATTACATAAAATACAAAAAAAAAAAAAAAAAACCATTAAGTTAGTTTACACGATTATCTATCTCTTTTAAGCTATTGTTAGCTCGTGTTAGAGATATTTAACAATTTAAAACATAAATTATATACGTAATAATAAGAGCAAATAAAGTGACAATTAATGCAATATAAGTTACAATAATTTTAAAAATAGAAAATTCTTAAGAATAAAATACAATAATTTTACATTTTATATACATATTATATTATTATAGTATATATCGTGCATGATAATAATATGATAATGTTCCCTATCAAAACATTATTATACATGAGTAATCGAAGTAATTTTATGCCGAATGTGTGATGAAATAAAAAAAAAAAAAAAAGAAAAAAGAAAAATAGGTATAATAATACAATAAAATAAAAATTATTCGAGTTTCCGAGGCACGCGCCTAGTGAAATTGTATAATAATTTACGGCCGAGGACGATCAACGGTTTTCTATAATACATATTATAACTCTCAAAACCTCTTATGTGTATACCTACAACACTACTATTATCGCAAGATCGTAAATTGACTCGGTAATAGCAAACAACGGGCAACAGCAGCAGCACTATACGCGTTATTAAAAAAAAAAAAAAAAAATCACTCTGAATCCGGTTCAAACGTGTATAGTAGAAATCAAACACACGCGTATTTCGTTTTAGCCAGTTTATATATTTTTCAAAGAAAATAACGTTATTATAATATAAATATATATTATTTTCTTCCCGATAGGCGTGTGACAAATCCCTACGATTTTTTTTTTTTTCAAACGACTTTATCAGGTTAAATAAATTATTATACCGGTATATAATATCCAACTCGATATCATATATTTAAATTAGACTGGCGAATATGTCTGAAAAATCTGACGTGACGTGAGGAAACGATCGAGTTTTTTTTTTCTCCGGCTCATTGCCGTCGTCGTCGTGAAAGTGCTTCGACGAAACTTTCATGCGGGCGGCGGCGCATTCGATCGATTGGAAATCTTATCTTATCTTATAGAGTTGTTATACTACGTTAGGGTATAACACACGCGGCGTCCTGTTTTATACAGGATCGTCCTTTATTTTGGCTCTGCGTCCTGTTGTCCTGATCTGAACTTCTCTCAGGACGTTTTTTGTCCCGCAATTTCAAGTCTGTCCCATATTAATCCAGTTTTTTTCTTTTGATTTACTGTTGATTTGAAATTTTTGAATAAAAATATAATGTAAGAATCTAGAAATCTTGTGGATACCATTAAATAAACTATAATCGTAAAATGAATTTACAAGTATTTTTTTTTTTTTTTTGAGAAAGAAAAGTATACAATATACACGAATAAAGGATTTGAAGAAATTTTAAAAAGTATCAATTTAGCTTAGTTATGTTTTTCAAAATAATATTTTTATGCGTTTAAATTTAATCTATAACAGGTAGTTTAATAATTATACTTAATTCTACTTTTTCACGATTTAAAAACATTATAATATATGTAATAAATACTTATTTATTTAGAAATATTATGAAAAATATTTTTGTCCTGTATTTTATTTCCTTAAAATATATGGTCACCCTATACTACGTCAACGCTGGATAATAATTCCAAATATTCGTCTGGAAAATAATTGTGACGCACCGCGTACTAAACTCGATGTTATATAATTATTGTTTAATAATTGTTGCTAAAAGTTTATATTGTCTCGGAAATACTCGGAGAACTCGACAAAATTGCATATTAGCAAATAATCAAAATCCAAGTTTGACTCGACACAACAAATTCAATTTTTATTTCCAAGACAAAAACGATCTCCTGCACGAAGTAAATCGTATTTGATTTTGAAATCTTGTTAAAAAAAAAAAAAAAAAAAAAACCATGTTATGAATACTTATTTTTTCGCACGTATCTTGATTAAATTTAAAATTGCTTTTTCAACATATTATATTTCAAAATAATAACTAACGAAATTAGTTAATTACTATTTATTATATTATATTAATATTATGAACACAGAGAAAATATTTCGCACTTTGTAATTATTCAAAACTTGCAATTTTTTCGCTATTTTTACTCAATTTTCTGTTTTTTTTTTTTCACCACATAATAATACAATAGATAATATATTCTATTTATGTTGTGGGCCTGTATACTGTGACTTAAGTTACCACCACGGTCACCAATCGCGGTAATTATTTATACAACGAGTAAATACATGTTATTTTGTTGTTTTATAACGAATATTCACGTTGTAATTATATTTTAATTTGAAATATCTTTTGGCTTAAAATAAATTTGTAATATAGAATACAGTTTTATGATGTAAAATACATTTTTTTAATTATTTTGTACTTACTGCTTCGTATAACAGCCAGTATTTTGTCGTGTGTTATATTTTAGATGTCATTATAAATAATTTGAACATTTTTAAATTTGATTTACCAAATAAAGTTAGATGTTTGATGACTATACAATACCATTTTGCTTAGTCTAGTGAATTTTGTGCAGTAAAATGATCTTAGAATGAAATTTTATATCCTTTTTTTTTTTTTTTTCAGGCTCAGACCTATGAATATTATGTTATTACGTCGTGCTGTGATGCCTGACGGATATGTTTTATACGGGTTTTTAGGGTTTCGTTGTTTAGCATTTTCAGACCCTTAAAATTTCGTCCTTCACAGGGTTTTAAAAGTAATTTCACCATCAGATTGTTTTCTAAATCAACTTGTTGTGAAAATATATAATAATATAATGTATTGTATAACGGTATTTATCTACTTAGATATTCTTGACTTGTATCTTTTTCAAGATAATATTCTAAATATTATAGTGCAACTTGTTGTTCGCTTGTGATTTATAATAATATGAAAGCCACGACAGTGGTCGATTTTGGAACACGAAAGCCGCATGGTTAGAAAATATTATAATGTATGCGTTCATAATGGTTTTCTAGATCGAAACTAGTTTATTTTCACGAGTAAGTCGACGGATTCGACGACGACGGTTCGAGTAAGGGGTTTCGTGTCGAACTGAAAACGGAAGTCGAAGGAAAGAAAATCGGGTTTTGAGATCCTAGTATGCAAAAGCGGACGAATTAGTCATTAAAAGTGTCGAAACAAAAATAAAAATAACCAATTCTCCAATAATAATTAATAATATACTGCGATGACGATTGTGATACACGTGTCGGGTAACTATTAATTTCGACTTGTTAGCAGTTTGGAGAGTGATTTATTTATGTAATGCGTTTGAGATAATATAAAACATGTTGTTGCGAATTCCCGTGAGTCATTGTGCCGTGAAAACGTTCGTAGCTGTCACGAAATATAATAATATTTTTTTTCTCGAGAAGACGTACACGTATTTGGTTTGAGATTATTTATTATCGTTATAATTATTATTACACTGTGACGGGTTTTTTGATAGACGGAGTCCTGATCGGCTGATCTGGCTACTACTGCGCATGGCCAGAAAACACGTTGTATTAATTTGTAATAATTACATTTAAGTCCGAACCGCAAACCGGATGTCAATTGTACACAATTTGTAAGTACTACTTTCTATAAGTAAAAACGTCAAACGTTTACAGCCCTCCGGCGCGGCGTAGTCGATGCAAAACAAAATTAATAAAAAACCGCCTTGGACAACGCGATTTGGACGAATGCACTTTAAAGTTTATAATATGTCTGTGATTGGACATTTTTTATTGGATTTAGCTCATCGCTTTGGAATGAGAAAAAAAAAAACATTTTCCCGGAAAAACGTGCATTTACTAGTTAATTTAAATACGGAAAAATAAATTATAATTTGTTTAATACGGTATTTATACCATTTCTTTACACTGAATTCGTCACGGGATAATTTTTTTTTTTTTTTAAAACATTAATACTTCAATTAATTTATGATATCGCATTACACTTTTTTTTCTATTTAGAATTTTCAGCATCGTTGAACGGTAAATTTATAATAATTTAAAACGCGTCATAATAATAATTTGTATTGTGTATTATAACTTAATAAAATCTAAAATTGAATTTTTAGATACGGATTGATTATTTTCATTTCTCCTGTATTGCGTTCTCCTCACGTAGATTCTAAACTGCCGCAGCAGGTACCGCAGGAGAATGACATATTTTAAGACGTGAATTCCGTTTTGTATATTATTATTATTATTATTATTCCTAAACCTGTCGCGCGAATTAACGTGCTCTCGGATTTAATGTGTGATGAACAGTAAGTTGTCTACGTAGACGTCCCGTGGCGTCACTTCATTTCGTTTTTTTTTTTTTACATCATATATATTGTGCAGGCCACAAAGCCTATCTAAAATATTTAACACTGCTTCATAATAAAATAATATTAAATAATATTTTCTAACAATAATTATTATTCAATTAAACCATCTAATAGTAGCTATATTTAATTTTCTAATGAAGTTAGTATTTTTATAATTTATAACGATATTTATTTGCTTTTTTTTCTATTTTTTTAAGGTCAAAGGTTTTATATAGTAACTTTTTGAATTGAGAATTTTGCTCAATTAAGACAAGTACTTTTGTCCAATTATTTTCCAAATTTCTCAATACTCTTTCCGAAAAAGTGGAAAACCTGTCGAAAAATCGAGTAAAATCAGAAAAAAATGTCGAAAACGAAATTTTCACTTTCAGATTTTTATAATTTCGCTATAATCCCTAATATTCATAGGACTACAAACTTGAATTTTCACACATTATCAGCAATACTGTAATACAGCGGAAAAAAAATCTTTGGTAATACTATACCATATGAAATTATATAAAAAAATTGATCATTATAAACAATAGCTAAGTGGCATTCTTATCATTTATTATTAATTCAGAATAAAAAAAAAATATATTGATTTTCGAAAACAAAATATTTTGACTTGTGAAATACAAACCACTTGGACAAATCAAATTTATAAAGGGGGTCAAATCATGATGTTTTCGGATTTTAAATACCTAAATGTACCTATACCCAAATGACGCCTTTGCAGTTAGGTAATAATATTATGATTGCTGTCGTAACAAATGATAATAATTTTCCAATAAATATTCAAACGCGTTTGTACCGCGCACTCGCTATTGGATATGTAGAACGCGTTTTTCCAAAAACCGTATACTTGACTGTTGCTATAACCGTGCACAGTATAACCTAACCTAGAAACAATATTGTCGTAGAAAATGCTGAACGGATAGTCTCATTCGAAATAAATGTTGCACTATCGACGACGAAAATTTCACACGTTCCACGCGTTGTTTTTTACCGTTCGTGACTTGGACGCTATTCCAAAAATACAATAATAATAATAATATTGTATTAAAATCGCGTCTACGAACGTCGCGCGAGGCTCACTCGTTCCCGTCACACCTGTTGCCCCCTCGCCACGTGTGATCCCACTCCCTCGGGAAAAACCGATCGATCAGTGACATCGGTCGGTCGGTCGTCGTCGTCGTGAACGTCCATCGATCAACAAGACAAGACAAGACGGTGTACTTTGACCACACGCCAAATTTCACACTAGCGTTGGCGCCCAACACCGGCAGCATGGGGGCCATACGTAATTAGTTTCACTTGCATCGAACCGCGGACCGAATTTCTCCAGGCCCGTAGACACGTATATATATATATACATATATATATTATTATTATATACAGTATATTGAAAATCGCATTCGTATAGAAAATAGGCGCACGCAGTAGTGCGGCAACCGACCGAACGGAAGCTGCTGACGTAGGTATATTATTATGACTTTGAAATTCGCGAAATGAAAAAAAAAAAAAAAAAAAAAAATCATAACCTAAACGCGCGATATCGTCGTCAGTATACGCGTAGATCGTCGGCCAGTGATCGATATACGATATACATGCAGTTATATTATAATAATTTAGGGAACGGATTTATATGCAAATGCACATAATATAATATGTATTGGAATATGATTTTTGAAATCTTCTGATGACAATATTATTTAATCTCGATTTAGATCATTCTCGTTGAAATAATACTTACTGTAATTTGCATATTTCAACGTTTTTTTTTTTTTTTTTTTTACTTATTTTGCATATTTTAATTCATATTTGTACTTTTTTATTTATAGCACATATTCTGTTCTATCCAACATTTATATTATGTTCACAACCACATATCGATAAAATTATGACTAGGGCTCGGATTCTGTAGCAAATGCTACTTTTTAAGGTAGCGTGATAGAGAGACAATTCTCGTAGATAAATACGTTACAAATCGTTCTGATTTCAATAAGGTTAACTTGTTTTTGATTTTTTCCACTAAATATGCTTTTTTCTCATTTTTTACGTAATTCTAATGAAAAATTCACATAATATCTCTAAATATATTATTTTTCTATCAAATTATTATTGTCAGAAATACCTAAGTAAAAATGTATGCATACATTTTTGGTTTGCTGAATCAATATTATAATTTATCGTAAAGTGAAAATAATATTTTTGATTCTAGGTGGAGTGAAGAAGCTAGTGTTTTTGCACTGATGTTTATTTTTATTTATTTATTTTTCTGCGAACCTTTTTTCGTAAACAATTAATTCCACAAAAGTTTTGACAGAATTTGGCTCTTGATGGTTCTTTAGAGAGGACTTTTTTTTTTTTTTAATATCTATGTGAAAATTATTATCGTGTCGCGGGGCCATTCGACCGACGGTGCAGGTGTCATTTATGTTATACGCGTTTACGATTTTGAGACATTTAGAAGTGAAAGTGTTTGCTTTGAAATACGTATAGGTACATATTATTGTATAAAGTTTAGAGCGTGAATACACGAAATACCGAGTATATTCACGTTAATATTTTCTATATGACAAAAAAAAAAAAAAAATACATTTGTTTTACATTATTATTGCATACCTAACAGTGTGTGTGTGTGTGTGTGTGTGTGTAGTGTGTATTGTGACCGTGGAGAAACGACGTTGGACGTTCTGAAAACGCCGTGTAATTAGTATATAATAGGGGTCTAGGTGAATCGAGTCCCCGAACTAAAGGATACGGTATTATTATAATCTAATTGTAAACGGTTAATTGGGTGCGAGTGATTTCGATATATATTATTATTCTTGGTAATGTGAGTCCCAAATATATCAATACTATATATATGTGCTAAATTTAAATTAAATTAACGACACGTTTCGTAAAAACGATTTTTTTTTTTTTGTTTTATTACATGCCCAGTGTAGAGAGAAGAAGCTAATGGTTTCATAGTAATGGTTTTTTTGTAATGTAATAAATCATTTCTTCAATAAAACGATAATAAGAAGAACTTAATAATTATCAGTTTTACATTGAGTATGTTTAATAATTTAAAAACAGATATCCATTTAATTATCCACGAGAACGATTACTTTTGCGTGTCTTAAAATTTAAAACTCTTATTGTTAAAAAATTAACAGTTATTGCTTTGTATAATTAACTAAAGCTCCACGTAGAATCGTTTTATTGAAGAAAGAGTTTATCGAGACTTTAAAATTCATGGTCTTGACTTTTGTTTTTAAAGTCCAAGTTTCTCATATTTTGAACTTTCAATATTAATAACGTTTGATTTGATGATCCAAAGAAAATTCCAATGATTTTAGAGATGATTAAAATGGATATGTACAAATTTTGAAACGTTATTTTTACTTTAAGTCAATATTGCTGATGGTTTTATAAAACATCACCGACTATATTTTTTGCATCGGTATTAAATATATTAAAATTATATTTTTTAGAATTTTAATAATAGTTTCTTTCACAGTGAGTAGTTAATAGTTAGGTAATATCTACTTGCACTATTAATTTATAGAATTCCTATGAAATTTATTTAAAAAATATTAAATTAAGTTTTAAAGGCGTTTTTGTTAAGTGTTGTGGATAGCGTTTCTCAAAATGGTGAGAATTTCGAGAAATCACATCTCAAAAGTACAATCTAGAACCGAATTTCGGTTCAAAAAGTTGGTGGTTGGAACCTATGGATAAGTTTTACAACACGAAAAAGTTACAGAAAAAAATAAAATAAAATAAATGTCATTGTATAACAATCAAAACTATAATATAATTATGGAATTCAAATTACCAAATGCAGATAGGTCTGTAAGAAGTCATCAGTTTTATGAGGGCGTCATAGATAAAGGCATATGATATTTTAATACTCTTTTATGGATAATAATAATCGAGTTGCGAGTAGTATACACGTGTGTTTACGGTTCGAATGGTTCGAAAATTTCAAAAACTATTTATCACTGGCTAATATAATTAATAATACTGGGACAAGTCCGGAGAACCCATCATCAATATTTTGTGTCATTATTTTAAAATATCTATTAATTATTATTTTCGGTCGAATATGAACCGTTTACCGGTGAAAACTAATGACATGTTTGACCGGATTCGGTTAGGTTTAGGTTAAGAGAGTTTTATTGCGGTTATTCGTCGTTAAGAAAAGTAATTACAATAATAATAAAATATGATGTTTAATGATGGCCAATAATTAATGCGCTATTACACAGAACGTATCGCGTGATCGGCGAAATTTATAAACGACTACAAATACTACTATACAGAGAAATGACTAATTACATACATATATATATATGTATTCGGTATCGTGAACACTTTAATGAAAAGTTTTCTTTTTTCGTGATTTTTACAATATAGCAAAGTTATAATTCAAATATATCGTTTAAAAATATACAATAGACATAATTAACTGGAATGGATGTTTAATACATTAATTAATATTAATACTTATTTATAATTGGTAGTAGTGAGAAATACATATTATAATACTTTATTCGAAGTACATCTCAATTCAATGAATCAATACTGTTAGGTATTACTTATGCAATCACAATTGTATATTGATAAGTAAAAAATGTTTTGTTAGCAACAGTATTAATTCGTGTTATAACAATAATAATATGGTGGCGGAAATTATTTTAAAGTCAAATAAATAAAATAAATACGAAACGAGAAAAAAAGAGTATTATAAACGAGATTTGGCAGTGAACAACGTTCAATATATAAATGTGACGGTAAAATAAAAAAAAAAGAAAAGAGAGATTTTCGACGTTACCAAATAAAAAAAAAAAAATAAAACTATGCCGTTCAATATAACAAGCAAAAAATGTTTGTAGGGCACCTTTTACGATTGACCACCGCGATAGAATTTTAATTCAGGTTTTAAACATTTTTCTGGTTTTATTGTGCTTTCCCTTTATTGACGTCATTTTATACGTATAAGCCTTAAAACTTGCTCTGACTCTCACTCAATAGCGCGTCTCAAAGTTCATCTAGTTAAGCATTTAAAAAACCTATTGCTATTATTATTTTTAACGACGCGTTTCACAATATTATTTTGTTATCAATATTTCATAAATTTTAGATATTTTCACGTGTTTTGGCACGTGTTTCGTGAGTCATTTATTCGCGATAAAACGCATTTTTTTATTTAAATTCAAACCCATTATACGGAATTACATGGATAATCATCTATAATTCAATCACGTCGTCCAATCGCGGTACCGAATAAATTAATCTCGGTCGGTTTATGCGAGATTAACGATTTGTTACGGTCAAGTTCAAGTGAATTGCTCGGGACTAATAACATTTAAAAGCGATATCATTGTCAACAGGTGAATAGAATTATTATCGAATAAGCTCACACGCGAACAGAATATTTATACGTTATTTAATCATCGTGTTGTAACGTTGACAACTGACTTTGATCACATCTTTCATTTGTATCATTAGTTTTATGTTTGAAAATTCAATAATTGCAACATTTTGGTAAAAAGGTAGTAAAAAGTAAGTACGTAAATTGGTACGTAGTATTTTTTCCTCCCTCTGACGTATAATGGGTCATTGTCAAAATTAGAATTAGATATTATTCTAATTGCGTGTAATTGATAAAATAATAATCGCAGAAGCCGTAAAGAATATGACGTTGGAATAATATAACGCGGGGAACATCCAATCCGTATTTAACGTACACGTCAGGTGGCCGGATTCCGAATAATTAAAACCGCAGCAACGACACAAAAAAAAAATGTAATGGCCTATGATTTCAGAACACTTTCTTCTCTCGACGGCTTTCGAGCTCATTTGAATTCTTAGCCGAAACTAGATTATCCCGCGCGTACACGCGTTCCGTCGTCGTGGCACTTCGTATATTATTCATTGAAATAACTGTATTATAATAATTATTATTGAAATATTACGACGTTTTCTGCGTGGAAAATTATTAAATTCCGCTCAGGTACTTATATACGTGTATTCCTCATTTTACTAATTTATGCACAAACGCGCTCACGATAAAATATATACGTTTATAATAATAAATTCTGGAGTTGAACGAACTCTGTTGATTCCGGTCGATAATATTATTTTACTTTGATTGTTTGTTTACGTTTTTTGAAACGTACGATGTTACGTAATAAAACGGTAATACCGTATTGAAAAAAAAAAAAAAAAATGTGTCGTCAAGTCTATCATCATCTGAAAAATCTTTCATTATTTACCAATAAAAAGTTATCCGTTTTGAGAATTTTATCATTACACGTAGAACGTACATTTCGATTTGAAATCGCAGTGCTATCGTTGCACAGAAAAATAACGTTTGAGGGCAATTGATTTGCGGTTCAGTACTTATATAGATAAATATATTATGTATAGAGTAATTACTTACAATAGTTATCAAAACGTTATAATTTTATACACTCTGCCAGGCTGTAAGTGTCACTGTATGATTAAAATGTAATTTAATTATTGATGCCACGAAATGAAAAAAAATTTCACGCATTTTCAATGACACCACTCTTGTCGTTGTTACGTTAAGATTTTTCGAAGATTTTACACACGAGACACGAAATGTATCGTTTTGTAACTGTAAATTCGTAAAGACGAGTAATTATATATTATTATAAATAAACAAATTATGCACGTTCGAATGATGAAACTAGTTTCGACGACGAAAACGGTTAAACTCTCGATGTTGACGATTTATCAGTATATAGAAAAATTAACCGTTAAAAGCGGTTTTTTTTTAGTTCTGTAAATATTATTATGGTCGCTTGTGACTTAACACGACTGCGGCGGCTATTATCGCAGCGAGTGCATCATCAGGTGGGTTTTTAATAAATTTTATCGATGAAAATCTATCGGCACATTGCTCAATGTAGCACTAGTAGCACTGCACAGAGAATATTATTATTATTATATATAGACACTCGTGGATAAGGTGACAAACACGTTGTGGAACAGCTGATATTGATTGGTCAGTGAAAATCATTCGGTGTGCAACAAATAAATTATTTTGCATTACATATATAATATCTGTGCTGAACACGGCTTCGGAGATCAAATCAGAAGTGCACGACAAAAATATATAAACACAAAACCTTTTAGCCTGCACCCCGAAAATATACGTATTTCGAAATACGCGTGTGAAATTCGCCACGGACTGTAGTTGTTCAAGGCAATAACTAATCTAGTTTTTGTCACACGCACACATACATAATATCATTATCTATCGGTATCAAAATAAACACTGCTGCACTGGAACATTGACACAAGGTACGCACAAAACAGTCAGCCGCCTGCCGTCCGGATCCATAGCGAATCGTTTACACACCGCATAATATTATAGAGGTATATGTCATTAGATATACGTGTATATATATATATATATATATATATATGTATGTATAATATTTGCAAAGACAACCGATTAAACAAAAGTGCGTTAAATTCGTTTACCTATTGTTCGGTCGGCAGCGCACAATCGATTCGTTACCCGTGCACCGGGGAGGGGGGAGGAGGAGAAACAACACATTCGTAAATCGCAATAATTAAATACCGTTTGGATAAGATTCACGTGAGTGGCTGCAATGTATTCTTATGTATCGGTTTCCTTCATTTATACTATTTTATTGCGAGTTCGAGTGATTGTTTTTTTTTTTGCAATACGAGTTCTTTTTATATAATATATTACTAGCCCAAACTTCCCCTTCCATGTCAACGCCGTTCAGGGTACAGCGTTATAATATACATACCATCCCCTATTTCAGCCCCTTACAGCCCTTTTTTTAGTATTAAAAAGTAGCCTATGGTTTTTCTCAGTGTCTAAACTATCTATGTACCAAATTTTTCATTTAAATCGGTTCAGTAGTTTCGGAGCCTAATCAATACAAACAATCAAATCTTTCCTCTTTATAATAATATTAAAGGCTCTGTGTCCTGTTGTCCTGACAAACTTCTCTCAGGACGCTTTTTGCCCCTTAATTTCAAGTCTGTCCCATATTAATCCCGTTTTTTGACTTACTGTTGATTTAAAATTTTTGAAATTAAATTATTGAATAAAATAATGTTAGAATCTAGAAATCTTTTGGATACCATTAGATCAATAATTATAATTGTAAAATGAATTAACAAGTATTTTTTTAGAAAGTGAAGTAAACAATATGCACGAATAAAGGATTTGAAGAAATTTTAAAAACTATTAATTTAGTCTCATTATGTTAATATATGTTTTTATGTGTTTAAATTTAATCTATAATAGGTAATTTAAAAATATATTTTTGTCACAATTCAAAAACATATATATATTATGTAATAAATACTTATTTATTTAAAAATATTATGATATATATTTTTGTCCTGTATTTTATTTTCTTAAATATGGTCACCCCCTAATTTAGTGGGTTCGGACGGTCACAATTAAGATAATATGCGCCGTTGTTCGTTATGTTTAAGTGTGATTTTTGTAAACGCATATATATTGTTAGGCATATTATTAAATTTATAGGCTTTACAGGTCGATATTATTATGATCTGAACTGCGCGCCGACCGTTCAAGTCTCCGCGCGCCGCTGTGGCGACGAGTACAATAATGGATACTTATACGAATACCGCGTTAAATTAAAAAAAAAATAATGATATTTTATCGGTCCAAGTCGATAAAGTGAAATAAATACATAACAGATCAAAAAACCTTAACCCCGAGGCGGCGTTGGCGGCGCGGGAGTATAAAGTTTCACAATATTTCACACCATTTTCGTTGTTCCGCCGCCGAGATAATCGTGTGAAAATGACAATTGATTTTTCTTTTTCCACTTCGCCATTATTATTATTATTATAGGGCAACCTCATTTAAATATAATATATATATATATATACATAGGTCCAAGTATAAGTCGTTTGATAATTTTTTTTCTCCTCGTCGCCGATTCAGAAAAATAAAATCGATCTGTGACGTGTTCGAACAGACGTGAATAATAATAATTCATAATCATTTTTTCATTCTTCTTCTCCTCCTCTTCGTCGTCATCGTCATCATCATATTATGATACTTTATGTACATATGTTATTTGTTGTACATATTATTACATTATGTATAGAATCACCCACAACAATACAGAATCCTTGCCCTAAATATTATTTAAAACGATAATGGAAAATTTCTTTATTGACTCCGAAACACCTTTGACCCCCGCACTGAACGTTTCACTTGTACTTGTGTGTGTGTGTGTGTGTGTGTTTACTATATGCGTAGACTATAATATTGTCAGTGAAGATTGAATTCACCTTGAATTTTCAATACATTTTTAATTAACGGCTAAATTAAACGCGTGCATGTAATATCAACGTTATATACAAGTCATCATCAAACGATATTATATTATTATAGGCTTGATGACGGAAATTCAATCATAGACATCATTCATGTCTGCGATCCGTTGTCATCAGTTGATGTGTGGAACTGCCACGATATGTTATATAAATTTGACAACGACAATTGCAAAGATGATGGAAAAAAAAAAAACGAAAGCGTTTTGATATTCCCCCGTAGTTATATACGTATATATTTTGGTATATGTTTTCCAAGGAGTATCACGTGTGTGTGTGTGTGTGTGTGTGACCATAGTCGAAAAAATCGGAAAGGAAAAGTGGCTTCAACGCATGGTAAAACAATAACGCGAGTACCAATTGTACGTAATAATCACAATTAGTATAAATTATATTCTATCGTCGTATTGATTCAAAAAAAAAAAAATATATATATATGAGTTGAATTTTTTCCCCTCTAGGTATAAAGTTATAATTAAAATAATCGAAAAAATTTAAATTATCTCATTATAATATTTCGAACACGATTATTTCCCCCGCAAATCTCGTTTTGCGCAATTTTCACAACATTGTAGATGTTTTTTCTTTTATTTATCATTATCAAAACATAGTATTACACAACATCAATTTTTTTTTTTTTTAAATCGTTGTTAATTAAAAAGTATAAATCAAAAATAGTTGTTTGGAGCGTGAGCGCGCGCGTGCGTACTAGATAGGTACTTGGTAATAATTTAAGTACGAATACCTGTGTATATACGTATATTATCATTTCAATATTTTTTTTTTTTTTCATTATTTTCTATGATTAATTAGTCTTAGACGCATTAATCATTTCACATTATAACGGGCGTCGTGATTAATTAATAAATGTACAATTCTCGTGAATACTATACGAGTGGATAATCCAGGCACTGCAGTGAGCCGACGAGGAAACATATATTTTAAAACTTAAATTATTTTAATAATCGAACTTGATGTATGAAATAGGGGTTATATAATTTCGCTTGTTATCGAGAGGTATCTACTCCGATCTGCTACTGAGAATACATTAATACGGTATTCAAATAAAAAGGTTTATTATGTGCTTAGATCATAATATTTGATTTAAAATATTTTTATTTGAATTAATATATCAATAATAATTTTATTATGTGAGCAGTGTGAGGTACACAGGGAATCTACCGGTTTCTATATCACACTACGTCGTCTACTTATAAGCGAATTTCTAATTTCTAATGAATGCAATATTTTTTTTCTCTCAATTCAATTCAAATTACAATGTGTTTGCTATAAAAATGTAAGCTAACAAATTCAGATGCTAATGATTAACAATATACTAAGAAATCAAATAATAAATTTGTTAAATTCGTATTTATTTGTTTTAACCTTTTTTTTTTTAAAAAAGTTTTTGAGAAAAGTATACACACAAAATATAACGAATCGCATAGTCCACAAAAATGGTTTAAACAAAACGTTTTAATGTCATCGAGAAAAAGATGGCGTCGAGTTTATTTTGAGCGATTTTCACATTATGATATACATATATTTTTTTTGATTTTGAAAACTATTAATTAAGACGTGAACCGTGCATAGTTAATTGTGTATAATATTTAATAATAGCTAGTGGAATAGCATAATCAACAGTTTACATCGACGATTAAGGTTTATTGAGTGTTTAGTCAACACATATAAGTTTTGGAGATTTTTTACTACTGTTGTGATCATTATACGAGTATTGTTTTGTCATTGTTTATTTTAATTCTTTTTTTTTTTTTTTTTACCTTCCGGCCACTATTACGATATATAAAACGTTTCCCTTTCCAATCCGCCCACAACGTCGCACACACGCATATCACGACCACATAATATTATTAAAGTGATTTCGGCGAAATTACAGATAAAAAAAAAACTTCCTAATGGATTCGGATTTAAAAACACAAATCTGTTTGCCGACCATTCGCTCATTTCTCATTATTTCCCAAGTTTATTACTGTATTCCATAACAAGCATATATTACACGTCATATTATAATATATAATATCACATACTCGCAATACATCAACGTATTGTTTTATTGGTCGTATGTTTTATTGCTGCAAGCGCGTTTAATCTCCGCCGCCGCGATTCAATTTCACTTTCTATTTCATGAAAATATCATTATATTTATATACTAGTGTTCAGAAAGTGGGTTCGATAATAATAATAATAATATATCGATCGGACTGGACGGACGGACGACCGATCCACGAAAATAATAATTGAATTACGTAAAAATAATGATACAAACGTTCTGTCTTGCAGATTTTCACTGAGAATATACGCGACCGCTTCGGCGCGCCAACGGGGTCATTAGTCACACACAATAACCGACGACGGCGCGTAAATGTATTATTAATATTATGAATTTTTTTTTGGGCCAACGATTTTCGGGACGAGAGGATTTTTATACTGTCGGTCCGTGCCCCAGGGTCGGCCAAACTTTTTTTTTTTGGAAGCGGGTTTTTAATAAGTAAAAATTTTTCACTTGAAGATCGACTTCTTATTTATTTATTTAATAATATACGGTTTTTAAATACAATTTTTAAACGATGGTAGAATTTTAAGTAATGTTTACAATTAAAAAGGACTTCTACAATTTTTTTTTTCAATAATTATTGAATATACGTATTAGGTATATAAGGATGATATCGAATTTTCATTTCAACGGTGGACATATTTTGATTAAATTTACAAAAAAATACATTTTGACAATAGATCGACTTAAAAAATCATCTGTGATGGACTGTTTGGCTGACACACACGCACACACACACACACACACATACACACTCTCACTCTCATATCGAATTTTCATTTTGACAAAAGATTGACTTAAAAATCATCTGCGATGGACTGTTTGGCTGACACACACACAGCAGCAACAGCAGCCTTATGATATATAAATATTCTGTGTATTATAATATTATTATGGTGTGTGTGTGTGTGTGTGTGTGTGTGTGTACTATGTGTTCCCGGACCGGGTCTAGGTCGTGTCTGCAGACCACGTCGTCGTCGTCGTCGATAATTGTTTTTTTATTTCTAATCGTTACATTATTATTCACCGTCTCAACACAAACCACCAAGGATCACTGGCGGCGGTACCCTCACGTAGCAGCGCACTCGCTCCCGGACCGATTGCCGCAACACATCCACATCAACGGACTCTGACCGTGACACGGAAAAGCGTGTAAAGAGAACACTTCGTCTGTTGTAGTAATGTTATAGCGTTGCTGCCGGTGTCGGGGTACCGCGCCGGTATATACGCGGTGTATACCAGCGCGGTTGCGACAGTCACGATTCCCGACGGTCGGGAGGTCGAAAGACCCGGGACGACGACGACGACAACGTATTTTTTTTTTAATTATTTTATATACTTGCCTCGATATAGGGCTCGAACGAATCGGATTGACGTGCAAACGCACGCGCGCGCGCGCGCGAATTACGTGTGCAAAGCGTCGGGGCTCTGTTGCAGCACCACCGGCGGCGTATTCGTGACTCTGCACAGCCGTTCGATCTCCTCTATATATCAGTGATTCCCGAATTTGTGGTCCGCTGACCCCCCCCCCAGGGGCCCGTGGGTCGATGTTGGGGGGATTTTTTGTTTGTTCAGAAACCCGCTATTTATAAAGGGTTTTTTTTTTTTGGGGGGGGAATGTGTATTCATAATATCACATTAACAAACAGGTGTGTTTATTGAAATAAATCGCAAAAAGAACAGATTTCGAAATTTTCACGTTTCAAAAAACACCTACGTGTATAGTGGGCAAGGAATTTCCATAGGCATACACGTAATAAGGGATCCCTGGGCCAAATTTAAATTTTAGCAAGGAATCCTTGGCATTATGGTGATTGGGGGAACATCTGTTCTATATTTTAATAAGATGGGCCACGCATAACACTGATATATAAATAATAGTATTTATAATCTCCTATAAGGAACTTTTTACCGAGTTCGAAACGATTCAACTCTTATTGTTGACTTTTGAAGATATTTAATAGAGTCTTAGTGAGCCGAAGAAGCTAGGTTACTTTTATGATGATATTATTATTTTTTTTTTATGTGTATAAAAGTTTCGATCAGCAACCCACGTGAATCACAATTCACTTCTAGATGGTATTTCTAAAAAAGGTCATTTTCTATACTTTTCTCAAAATTTGGGGATAAACCACGTGAAATTTGACAAAAAACTCGAAAAGTATCTTTTTTAATCCAGACTTTATGAAAATTTAAATATATAGATAGACAATAATAATATGAAAAATATTTTGACTCTAGAACGTTTTGAAAATTTCAAAAAACAAAATTTTGGAAATTGTTTTAATATACTCGCGCCGTTGTAACTATAGTGATACCACTTTGAATTTTATGCGAACACGTACGTGCAAAAAGTGACGTCAACGATTTCGTATGTAATACATTTTGTTGAATTTCGAATGAAATTTGGCAAAAAGAAACTCACGTTCGTTGACCGATAGGTACGTTTCGCGTTTAATACTCGTATATGAAAAATATTATGAAAAAAATATATGAAAAAAATTTTTAAGGAAATTTTTCTAGCTTTGTTTGAAATCCAACCAACGTAAGTTTGTACGGGACTCTAACACTGTCTACCTGTCGGAGATTGCCGTGCAATTTTTATATATTATTACAATAAGATATAATATTACTGTACATATATTATAATAATACGGGTAGTAACTGCACGCAACGCGGCATGGCATGGGCGCGCGATCCGCCTGCTCAACTGTGCTCAACGGATTTGCGGGTCATCGACAGAGCGCGATATTCGCTCGCCTAAATCGCGTGTCTAAATGTCTATAATTATTATTACTTATTATACATTATTATTATTATTATTATTATTATTATTATTGTTTTATGTACACCACGAATATTAAAACCGTTAACGCGAGAGAATAATATTGTGTCTGCCGAGAAACCGAAACGAGAGGGAGATGCACGCGCGATTGTTCGTGTGTGATGAACGCGCGACGATACTCTATTTATTAGTCGTGTCGAACGAAAATAATAACAGACGTCTCGTTCTATCGACACGCGAAATCGGTCGGTCTTCAATAGTTTTCACTTTACTTCTGTTGCGTCCTTTATTATAGCATATACCGTTGTTGATGTCGGGTAACGCGTGGTGTCCGCGAATCGTGGCGTCGTCGTGATGATAATAATAATAATAATAAAAAATTAGGGCTAAGGACTCATAGGTGTTAGCACGTTTTTCAAAAATCATTCAAAACACACCTAAGTAATAATACGAACAAATGCGTTTCATAACACTAAGAGTTGCAGTATGCAGTTCTCTTTGATTTGCATATTTAACTCTTTTTCGCATATTTCGGTTATATTTGAATATTTTAAGTGCATATTTCACATATTTTTCAATATTTTGATTTGAGTTTTCTTGGTACTGAATACCTGAAGAGATTGAATATTACGTATTTGATATTTTTATTTGTTTAAATGTAAGCTTAAAAAGAATAAAGATTAAAAAAAAAATTTCATAAATAACAGAAGAAGAATATTAATAATACATATTAAAATATATATTATACAATACAATTTTTAAATATTTTGAGTTTTCACAGTAAAATTTATGTTTTGCAAGTGATTATTTTAGCATTTTTGCATATTTTCAGAGTATAAATGAATATTGTATATTTTAAGTTTTTTTTAGAGTTATAAGTTTCCAGCCCCAATAATAATAATAAAAATAGCCGAAGCCGATGCGAGTACGACCGTGCACCGGGGGGGGGGTATCATATTAATAATTGTTATTTTATAATAAACGCGTTATAATAATATATTTATTATTACTTAGGCTGGGATTTCGATGCACTTTGCATTTTTTTTTTTTCGAAACTTTCTGTGCGATGCTCGTTTCACGTTATAAGTATACCTTTTTTGATGTTTTTCAATTAGAATAAGAAATTTTATTTTGTATTTTTTGACAATATTTGATTTTATAGGGTGATTTTTATCATTTTTTTTATGGCATTTTATGGGTTTTTAGGTCATTTTTTGCCTAAAATTCAAATTCAAAATTTTATTATTAACTTCTAACATAGGATTGATTTTATCACAATTTTTATTCACAATTCTTATACATTTTATATTTATATAAATTCTTATCTCGCCTCCCAGCGTAAAATATTAAAATCGATAAAGACGCCCCCGACGGATACCTCATACCAGTCGCATAGTTTTTTAAATTTTAAGCTATTATATAAATAAATTTTAAAGACATTTTTTGAGTTTTTAAATGATTTTTCGAGTTTTTTAAGGGCATTAAAATCCCAGCTCTAATTATTACTATATACACCGTGTGTGTGTGTGTGTGTGTGTGTGTGACTAATATTATATTATTGTTAAAATAGATGCAATAATAATAATAATAAATAAATATTATGTTATTAACACCATATTATAGTTGTGTATGGCACGGTATAATATTGTGTCCTTGACAATTGGAAATCACTGAACGTTGAAATGCGTACCGAAGAAAATCGTGTAAGTGCTGCGACAGTGTATATAATATAGGTAATAATAATATATTAGATAATTATGTCACCGCCGCCGCGAATGCGAATGCGAATGTGAAAAAATTGTAAAATATCATAGATCGGAAAATAATAATAATACATAATAATAATATTATTGTGTTAATATCGGCGGAGAGTTTAACGGGCGTTTCATTATTCGCGTACGATTTCGAGATCGAAAAACGTCGTTTTACAATAAATTATTATTATATTGGTTATGAGGCCGACCTAAGAGTGTTCGATATATTGAACGGTGAAAATATTATTATCATCATCATTGTACACATCACGACGCGTGGTCCCGTTCGAAATCACACGTGTCGATGTCAATATATTATTATATTTAACGGGTACAAATACACGGGCCTATAATGTGTAATACGTAATAACAATGAGAAAAAAATAAAAAATAATATCGCTGGGTGTGCGTTACCTGTTCGTTTCTTCACTCGGGTGCCCGCGTACACGGTGGAATTTTCCATATTTGTGTGCGTCAGAACTATGGTCGATCCCGCGGGTTCGGGTGTGAGGTACAGTGCCGCGGCCAACAGGGCCAAACAGCACGCGTGGTAATGGTTCATCGTTTCGGGATGCGCGCGCGAGAGAAAACTATTTTTTCAATCGTCGAACAAGCGCATGAAAGATGCAAAAAAAACTAAAAAAAAAAAACCAATAGAGAAAAAAAAACACCGGTTTAATATAATCTGTCTGTCTGTCTGTCTACTAGTGATGCGCGTAAACGACACTACACACACACATATATATATATATGTATGTATGTGTGTAAGTCAAATTTCGATTTCGGAAATATGATTTTCGTACAAACGGCCCCACGTGGTGGTTCGACGGCGGCGGTAGAAGACAATATTTATATAATAATAATTTACAAAATAATAACAGTTAATAATAACGAATTTTTGTATTTTGTTTTATATACTTTATTATAACCGGCTGAAAGACGGTCGCGGACGACCGGAAACCGTTCGACTCGTGAAGAAGTGCAGCGGGTCCTCGCGTCGGACCAACACTCGCGAATGGACTGAATTTCTTGTCGGCTGCGAATAATTGACTACCATACTACTACTCTCTTTTAACAACGACCTTACCACCGCCGCTGCTACCTAAACTGCGTTCAGCGCCTCGGCCGCCGCCGCGGTCTTCGCCTTTCCATTTTTCTTCGTCATCACCTCCACACGCCGGCCTTCCGTTTATTGCAACAATTATTACTATTATTATTATTATTATTTCTATTTTTTTTTTTAGATTTTGAACGATTGATACTTGTCCAAAAGTTTCGATCAATAACTTTTTGAAACCCGATTCGCCTCTAGATTATACTTTAGAGAGGTCATTTTTTGAATTTCTCAATTCTTTAATGTTTTTTTTTGGAAAAAACTACCCGAAATTTGACAAAAACGACTCGAAAACCATCATTTTTTGATCAGAATTTTATGAAAATTTAAACATAGATAGAAAATCCTATAAAAAAGATTTTGGCGCA
>JAIPRM010001284.1:0-39756 GCA_025469315.1 Stegophylla sp. TES_Ste_2020 | reverse complement strand
TTTTTTATTATTAACTTCCTTCGTTCAGAATCGTTTTACTGAAGAAATGATTTATCGTTTCTTTAAAATTTAATACGCCCGTCAAGAGAATACCACCCGTCGTGCGAAGTATGTCCGGCTTTTTTTTGCATTTGCTTATCCCACATACGAATAACTATTTATTAAATAATTTTATCATGATGTGTTAACCTTTAAAACTCCATTATTGTACATTATTTATATTATACAACTATACAAGTAAACTGGTATAATAATATAAAGCAAATTTATATTATTTGTTACTCTCTTTTGCGGATAGGATTAAAAAATAGATAATGTAGATCTGGCAGAATTCTTTCCGTTAAGACGGTATACAAAGGTCTAAAATGAATAAAACAGTTACCAAATATATGTTTTGGAAACATAAATAAGTTTCTAAATAACGTGATAGTTGTACAACGCATAAAAATAAACAAAATAAAAGTAGCATATAATGTGTTTTATATAATAATTTAATATCATGTGTCAATTATTATAAAATACTGTGACAATTTTGTCGTCAGCATTTATGTTTGATCTCTTAATGTACAATTCGTTTTTGTTGATTTATACAATTGTCTTACAAATATATACCTATATTATATCAGAGTTATACAAAATAAAATATTTCTTGAAATAAAACAAATGATGTCAATATTGAGGTGGTAATTTAAAAACTGCTTTTCCGTTCCTCTCGTCCACGCATGGTACACGAAGTATATTGAAGTATAAACTTCCCATGAGATCTCCCGTTGGATGGTTAGCTTTTTTCAAACAGTTAAAGAATGTCTTGTCACAAACGCAATGTGATCTATAAAATAATAATACAGTCTTAATTCATATGTATGTAAATACAATATTATAACACAAATTAAGTGTAGTAGTTTAGTGTATAAATATCAAGTGCGTTTTAATGCTTTTATAATTAGTTGCAAATTAACGTACATTATAATTTTAAATTAATTATTATTTGCATAAAATATATTTTATATCATGTATTATGATTTCTAATGATGCAGATCCAAACTGATTTCATGCAAATCGATATTTTAAACAACATCTTAAGCTAAATAAATATATATTATTATGTAAATATATACAGAAAAGTATAAACTATTTCATACAAATTTAAAACTATAATTACGTATAATATAAATACGTAATTTTTATTAAACGTGCAATTAAATTAACGTAAAATTAAGCTATATAATACGAGTACTCGTTATATATTATTATATCAGGTATAGCCAGGTAAATATACCGATATTTTAAAAGCGATCAAAATTTTCAATATAATATAATGATTAATGATAAACAATAAATATTATTGTGGATATTGTACCTTCAAATAACTATTGAAAATATAAGCAACTTTGAAAGCGTAGCTTTCTTATCACCGGACTCACATGGGGAGGTAGAACGTAGAAAAAACTACCCGAACGATAATTTTCCCAGCAACGTAATATGATTTATGTTAGGTACTTTTTTGCGCACACTACAATTAGATAAAAAAGCTATATGCTTCTCCACTTGGTCATTTCTAGAGTGCCTCACAGGTTTTTCCCTTAATTGACATATAAAATTACAATAAAAGAATATGCCGTTTTAGATTCTGAATGAAGTGAAGAATCTAGTGTTTTTACAATGATGTTTATTTTTTTATTTTTTATTTTTCTTTTTTTTCTGTGTACAACTTTTCGTATAGAAATACTTGTCCAAAAGTTTCGATCAATAACTTTTTGAAACCGGATTTGCTTCTAGATTGTACTTTAAAGAGGTCATTTTTTGAATTTCTCAATTTTTCAATTTTTTTTCTTGAAAAAACTACCCAAAATTTGACAAAAACAACTCAGAAATCACCATTTTTATCCGAATTTTATGAAAATTTAAACATAGATAGAAAATACTATAAAAAAGATTTTAGTGCAAGAAAATTTTGAAAACGTGAAAAAAAAATTTGGACATTTTTTGAAAATTTTTTTTTTTTATTATTTCTTTATTACGATTTATAATAAAAATAATGTAGCGATTATTATGTTTAAAATATTGTATATCACCAATGACTTTACTATCAGGTAATATAAAATTTTGACCGAACTTTTTACGGATTTCATAATTAATGCCTGATTTAAATAAAATTGTATTGTTTAGCAATTTCAGAAACAATGTGATAATCAACAGGTGAATCTAATAATTTACCGATTGCTTCTTGTACTTTGTTATTAATAATAACGGTCTTTTCCATATCAGAACGGAAAGTCGCGAAATTATTATTTTTGAAATCTGTAATTATGTACATGCGTGATAATGCGTCTACATTGTTGTTTAGAGTGTCTGGATTATAAACAATTGTATAATCGTATTGTTCTAGAAAAATTCACCAACGCGCTAATTTAGACATCGGATCTTTTAAATTAAATAACCATTGCAGAGGTCGAGAAATGATTTATCGTTTCTTTAAAATTTAATATGCCCGTCAAGAGAATACCGCCCGTCGTGCGAAGTATGTCCGGCTTTTTATTTATACACATATCTGTGTCACTGTTTTATTTTAAATATTTACTAGTTATGTTAATTATTGCACACCTTTTTTTACATATTTATTTTTCCAGTGTTAGTTCAGTGTTTATTTATTAATTCATGCAAGTATGTCTAAAACTAAAACTAGTTGTTGAATGATTAATACATTATATGACTGCTCGCATTTTTTTTTTCGATTGTATATAATTATGTTTTTTTTTTGTCATACATTTGTGATTTTGCGTTTTAATTAATACATAATATTATTACTTATTCGACTTTTATTAGATTCTGAGTTTTTTTTTTTTTTTTGTTTATCTTATTTGATTTATTGGTGTTGGCGAATAAGTTACGACGGATAGAGAAACATATGAGAACGTTTAAAAGATAATAGAAAAAAAAGTACTGATGCTACTACTAACCAGACGCTCTAAAAATAATATGTCATTTGATAGAGGCGATAGCGCACACAAGATATGGTGACATAGTGACAGAAGGAATGATAAGAGAAATCCGATCAAGAGGAAGATCTAGAACGAAATAAACTAGCCTAATAATAAAGGGCACGGGAACAAATTCTTATAATAAGCTAAAAAATATGGCAAGCAACAGCGAAATAATGTCAGGAAAATGTTTTCTGCAAATAAAATTGATATAGACATTGAACAAATCTCCGGATTGAAAGAGAAATTGATTTGTTTACTTAAAATCTTAATTTGAATTACTGTAATTTATCAAAATATGTTTAAAAGCGTTTTAACGATTTCAATACGTATTTTGGAATAAATTCGCGACGAATGAAACGACTTGAATATGCGTACTTTCCTATTTTTGAGTAACTGTACAGCTTTTTTCGTAATACACCAATTAGCACAAAGTAATTGAATTTAGGTTATAGAAATATTTTATACTACGACTAATACATATATAATACTATTATTCGTTTTACGTGGCAGAAAAATAATAAAATATATTTTATAATGTCTTTTTCGGTAGACCAAATTCACCGTTATTTGCTCACGCCCAATAACGTTAATAATTATGTAAACGAGTGCTTACTTTGTGTACATTGAGTTGTTGGTGATGTTGTATCTGGTGGAATGCGCTCTGACTTTTGACGGGCACAGATCATGCGTTCTGCAACACATGTCCAATTTGACCTCGGGTCCCAAGTCAAAATACGTCGTGGCCAGATCACCGCTGCCGCACCATTTCGTTCCTACAAACAAGTTAGCGATCATTAGTATACGTAAAATACATTTCTAATGTGGTCGGGTAATGTGAGACATTTGTTGCTCATAAAATATATAAATTTCCTATGGTCAGATACGTTCTTTATTGATATAATCTTTCGGAAATCATTAAACATTTAGATAAAAAATAACTAACTTAAAAACACCAATCTTTATAATAATGTACCGATAATAAGGAGCTGATTTGGTGTTAGGCACCGTATCGGATTGATTTTTGATTTACTTTAATTTAATATGCTTTTAATGAGATAATATTGATTATTTCATTAAAAGTGTATCATAATATTCATTATAGCGATTTACGTAATAACCGTTTTAATAGTTAGAACTAAGTAATTTCGAAATCAGGGGCGTCGTTTGGGGGTAGCAAGAGTATACAATTTGTCCTACTCTAGATTTGGAAATAACTAATATGGGCCGGTTCAAATACATTAAGACCATCCAAGTATCCAATAAAAGTAAACATAACGGCCACGAATCATATTGTTATCATTATAGGCTCATCGAACTATGAAAGAACGTACATTCTTTATTCTTATCGAATCTTTCAGTCGGTTTTATTTAGTTAAGTTGTACCTTGAGAGAAAATTACAATAATTATTGTATAGTTGTCGGGCTGGTCAATATTTTGCCCTACCTTAGAAAATACTGAAATGGCACCACCTCAGGTTCGCATTGTTAATTCTATGCAGCAGGAATCGTTATTATTCGATTTCGTATAATTTTGCATAAAAAAAAAAAAACTACCTCTGCAGGTTTATGACTGAAATATTAGATTCGATTATTAAATAAATAATAGCTTTATAATTTAATTAGAATCGAAACACTAATTGATTTTAAGATAGACTGTGTGCACTGTGTATTTAAATTAATATAATATTTATTTTAACATCATCGTATTGTGGTAATAAAATAAATAAAACTCCAGTGGGTACAACAAATGAGATTAGATGTCAGCGTTTGGAAAACGAACCGGTCAGTTACGCGAACAGATTTAAAAAAAAAGAGAGATGGCTATTAATAGCTTTTATTCCACATGCTTTTATTCCTCCCGCACACCATCGTCGTCCATTTAAATTCGCCCAGGACCCGTCTTTTGGCCAGAGATAAATGGTAAAAGTTTCCAAACATTGTTCGCCGCCAACTTTTGCCCGTCTCGCCGTTCCATTAACTCCCGATACACCGGAAAAAGTTTTAGTGACCCGCGTTTTCACCGCTATACGGGGTCAGGTTCGACGAAATCGGACTCGAGTCTCGCGCATCTCGGCCGGCCTGGAGGCCTCTCAGTCAGGTCATTTCTAGCTAAAGGTTATGCGCGCATTGTCAAACCGTGTTGTCCAGTAACAGTTTGCACGGGCCGAACGTATTATTTCCATAATAATGGAAATTGTTCGGCACAACAGACGCGGTACTTTTTCGAACGCATTTCGACACACAGTTTCTAATTGTAATCGGGTAGAGGTCCTAATGCGGAGGGGAGAAAAAAAAAATCGATTTTTATTGAAAACGTTTATAATTAGGATTCGGGACTTGTTGCACACAAATTATTGTAAAAAACATGCGCACCTAAAACAATTAAAATATGCGCAGTTATATAAATAATATTTTTTTTTGATAAAATTTGATATATGTATTACATTTTAAATTCAGACAACGATTGGATATATTGATGGATGTATAACAGTAAAAAAGAAAAAAATCCGGGCATACTTCATACCATAGGTGTTCTCCGCTCTTTGGGTGGGATACTCTTGGTGGGTGTATTACGTTTTAAAGAAACGATAAATAATATCTTCACTTAAACGAAAAAAAACACACACACACATACACAGATTTGTAAAACCAATACGTTCTTTGCTCCACTCAAAATCTAAAATGATGTAAACTTTTAACTAAATAAACGTATTAAGCTTAGAACGTAAAAACACATAAATATGCTATAAATGTTTATATAATATGCTTAAATATGATATACCTAAATTTGTCAAATATGCGTTTTTTTCAAAAAAATGAAAAAATATGCGAAAATATGCACAAAAAATTTTTGTATTTGAGTCCAAACAGAACAAGTCCCGAACCCTATTTATAATCATCGTTAATGTTAAGTAGCTGGCTGCGAAAATGCAATACTCCCATCCGCAATATAATATGCACCATACGACACACATCTGTGTACAAATGTTTGGAAAGTAATTTCCGAGCAATTATATTTCAGCGTGCGTCTTAGTCAATTTGTAACGCGCACAAACATTAGCGATATTATTAGTACAATAGTACAAAACGTTTTGGAACATCTATTATTGCGTTCAGACTACATTAACGCGTATTATCGTCGCTCATAGAATCGCCGGTCCGCAATTTGTCCGTCAAAACTCAAAGGTATTCGCCGCTAATCACCCGAAAAATATTATATTATGTTGTTCAATATAACTAGTACCCGTGTACTTCGTCTTCGTGTTGAAAAGAAACAATGTCATCGATCAAATTGATATAGAAAAGAGAAGTCCGAAAATTGCATCTGCTTCGAAAATTAAACAAAAAAAAAATATTTTTAATTTTAAACTACTCGCATAAATGAATAACTGGATTTATCTGGCTTCAAAAACAAATCAACATATTTTGATATACGTGTCATAATTGTGTAATATTTTATACATAGATAGATTCTTATTTTTGTTCCAGGCCACTTGGAAGTTGTTAAAATTCAATGGGGTGCAAAAGCACCTTGTGTTTAGTACCACGAGTATTGTGTATAGTTTACGGTTTACTATCAATAAATTTTTTCTACCCAATGGATTTTTTGATTTTTTTTTCATGTACTATTTAAAACCATGTCATTACAATATTTGCATAAAAATTTTGGTTTTTTTAAATACAATATTACTTTTAAATTAATATTCTAAAAGTGAATACATTTTTTTTTGGAAATTTTGATCTTCTAATTTTTTTTTTATTCGATCAATAATAAAGTTAAATATAATGTATGATTTTTAACTTTTCAATAAAACTCATTGAAAAAATAGTCATTGACCGGAACAAAAAGTTTATTTTTCCTACCAAATGCAATCCTTTCTTTTACATTTCGAATTATCAGAACATTTAGAATAGTAACTCAAACAATGTCAATTTTGCGTTACACATGTTTTCTTATGATACAAATGTCGATTTTTACGATGCACTAGTTTCTTTTAGAGTGAATACAATATTAAAACTGCAAAACTACATAATACGTACAATAATATATTGTACTGAATATTTGCCCTACAGAAAAATCTTTAAACTCGATTATTTCAAAAAAAAAAGAAAAGTTTTTTGAGTTACTACACTAATATTCTGTTTGTACAATTCGTGTTTCTGGGTCTATAACCGACAGTAAATCGACTGAATTCTTTTAGAACATCGTACGCACAGCACGTACACTCATGCACAATATTATAATACGACGAGACATTATACATACGTATATTATACAACGTGTAATAGTATGAATGTCGTATGTTTAACTTTCTAGTAGCCGTCAACACTATTGTTTAGAGTTTTAGACTGTATGAACGTTTCTAGTTTGCTCAGTGGACGGTGCAGGTAAAATGACTGTGTATCTGATGTCAGGTGATATAAAGTATAGTGGGTCGTTTCCAGAAATCAAATTCTGATTCCAGTCGACAATAATAATAAACATAAATTAATATTTTAAATTCGACAAAACAAAAAGGAAGAAAGAAACCGGGTGGATGATGGGATATTCAATTAGGTAACGAGTATAAACTCACCACGAAATTAATTAGATTTTAAACAGGAAATCAATATAGCCCGTTTGCATCAAAATAAAAACGGTTCATTTTTACCCATTGCCCTCTTGCGTCAAATTTACCAGCGTAATCATTTTTAATTTAACAAACATATTATCAAATTTTAATTATTATATGAATTTTTTGTACATTATTTCATAAAATAGTTATATTTATATTAAAATAAGTTTTGGTTTAAATTCGGTATTAACAATAATAATAATAACAAATACTAACAGATATTACGAAGTCATGTATAAAGAAACATTATTATAATAATATAATAATAATTAATAGCAAAAAAAAAAAAAAAAACCATACATCATTGGAGAGTACAATTATAAAAGATACAAATCTTAATATTGTATACAATGATATATGCATTATGAATACTTAGTTGAAAAAACGATTTAATCTTTATTCCATATTGTAATTAAATACGAATATTTTAGTGTATTCTTCACGGGTTAAAGTTTTATTTTTATAATAAGAAATTTGTACAGTAATAACAATGATTAGCAATTAGTATTTGGTAGTTTGTAAAATTGAAAATTATTTACGCAGGTAAATTTGACGCAAAAGGGCTATGGATGAAAATTAACTTTTTTTATTTTGGCGCAAACGGGTCGTAATTCCCAGTCATATAGTGTAATCCGCAGTTTTTTGACTAGAAACTTAAAATTTTCACTCATTAGCAACAATAGTATAATATAGATGGAAAAATGTTTCGAAAATTCGATCGCATAAATATTGAATTTCAGAATTACTTAAATTTTTTCGCTGTAAAATACTTAAATAACGAAAATTCTACAATAATAAAAACCTGTGTATTTATTTGTTAAATATTTAAAAATATTTTAAATAAAATGTGCATCAAATTGTCCAAAATTTAATGAAATGTACTCATATGTTAATCACTTTCCGGTAGGTATTCGAATAATCTAACAATATTTATTTGAATTAAAATCTGTTCCTTAATAATTATAGATGTAATCAAAACCTAAACATTCCATGTATATTAATTATTAAACTAAATTGATCTCGTAAAATTCATAATATGAGTATAAAAATATTTATATTCTATGAATCTAATCGATATCTGATGTTTAAAATTATCTGAAACGTACGTTAGGTACTTATCTGCGTAACAGTAATTATTATTTTGTTAAACTATAATATAGTTGAACACCGATAACTCGAATCGGTTGGGGATGAAAAAAAATTTGAGTTTCAGAAAATATTTTATCAATATATTGAAATGCAGGGGCCAAGACATTCCTTCGAGTTATCGAGAATTCGATTTATAGAAATTTGAGTTGGTTATCAAGATTCCACTGTATATGAATACTGTTATAAAAATATTTAGCATAGTTATCATTTTAATGTACTCACGCGCAAGTAATTTTAGAGCAAATTGACTTTATCCGATTAAGATAATTATAATAATAATAATAATTTTTTTTTTTTTTAGTGCGCAAACAGCCCTATTACGTTATCAACAGCTTATCATCGTCTACTATGTGTTATAATATAAATCTCGAAGAATATTATTCCGTTGTTCGTGACCGACAGAAAATTAATGCGAAAGTGCATTTCACGCCGCAGACACGAGGTAAACGCGATAATATACATTAGACTTTATATCGATAGACGCGATAGTGTCGTTAATAATATATTAATTATCGATCGTTTTTTATTTTTCGTACCTGGCAGTATTCCGGAGTACAGCGAACTGGCCGTAGTCGTTTGAATTCCGTTGACGTCCACTTCGCTACGGTCGCCAGCAAGGCCTCCGACCGTGCGCAGTTTCACCTCCTCGGGATTCACCTGGCGCGGGTCCAACAGATCGCATTGGGCTATTAGTTTCATCATCTGGTCCAGAGTGATTCGTAGAGGTTTGTTGATCCGCATTAGGTTTTTCAACATTATTTTGCCCTCTTCGTCGTTGCTGAGAAAAGGCAAAAACAAAAAAAAAAAAAATTCGAGCTCATTAATTAACGATATAAATTATTCAATAATAATGATGCATAGTGATTTATGGTCTAAAAGTGACAGCGGTAGGATGGAAAAGAACATCAATCAGTTTTTGGGTAATAATATAAAATATACAGTGGGGGCTGGGGTAGTGGTGGCTTTGATGAAACTTCCGGGAGGGAGCAAATTAAAATTTTAAGACTTTCTTTCCTCCCAAAACTAAAATAATAAAAAAATTCTTTATAATTCACACACAAGTTATGTATAAAAAAACTCGCAAGGACGGGCGATCGTTCTCATCGCTCCCCTTAAAACCGCCACTAGGCTGGTGAGTGATGGAGATTTATCGCCCCTAAACAATATAAAATGTATGTTTAATTTAAAATACTTTATGATTTAAAAATTAGCTTTAATCCATACAAATCGAACGTTTTTACCATCAGTGGCATATTCATGTCATAACCATTTTCTCTTTTTATCCCATCCCCTTGTTCTCTCCTCCCATGAAGCAATTTATAAATAGTGTTATTGGGTACTCGTTCTAAATAACTATATTATAAAGTACATTGTTTACAGGAGTAAAAATTTGGGATTCGGTTGTTATCGACACAATATTCCTATACTTAATTTCAATTTCTAAGTATTTATATTACATGTAACTATTATTATAATATGGTTAATGATGTCGGCTGATAATACATATTATTAATATTGACAATGTAGAGTAAAGAGTTTCTAACTTCATTTTCTCCGTTATTTCGCTTTGCTCATGTAAAGTATTTCATCTGTCAGGTATAGTGACGGGAAATTAGTAATAAAAATTACTACTATTAGTAACAATAACAATATGCGCTACTTAAAATGTTATCGCCAGAAAAAAAAAATGATAAAAATATACTTTTGCATAATATTTGAATAATAATATGTCATATCATAAAATTTCGTGCCATAGGCATACAAATCGTATACTTATCAATGAAAATGAGTAATGATATATTGTACCCAAGTGACTGCTGCAACGATGACGACCTTGCCACATGGTCACGGTCTACTGTCATGTCGATTGTGTTTTACTATAATATTATGCTTCGGTATAACAGAAAAAAAAATATATCGCAGAATAATAATAGTAGAAGATACCTATCGCTAAGCAAATAATTAAAATTTTTTTCTCGAAAATAACTCGAGGAAATTCTCGTGCGCACAAGGACGATTATATTATGTACTATTCGCAAACACTGTCTTTGAATTATTATTATTACTGTTTTCTCACGGTAGCACCGCCGAGGTCATGTTGTGTAGCTCTATCCGAGAATTAATAATATATTTTTTCTCTCGAACCAATGACACCCACGTACGTTTAGTGTCATATGACGTAGGTACACTGGAAAGAGAAAAATATAGAGTTTGCCTCTTCACGAAGATACATTGCTTCCGAGAAAGAGTAAAATGCTGTATCTCTAACGTGTAATTTATATGACCGACTATTAATTAATTAGTATTATATGGGTATGCTTAGACTGAAATAAAAATGATTTAAAATCGTAAAATAAAAATACAATGAAATCCATAATCTGAACATATTCGGTCACCAAAATCTTATCTGCTATTCGGCGATGTCCGTTTTATTCGTAGGGTGTGCAGTCTTGTGCGGCGGAATGCTCTCGTTCCCGGGTAAAACTTTCGCTATTTGAAGGATTTTGTTATTTAAAGGCGTTCGTGAGAGATAATTTATTTTTTTTTTGGACGAATCTTCTGGCCTAGTGTTGCTCTGGATCAGTATATTTTGGGTGCATATATATGTAATAATCAATAACTATGTCATTCTTGAAATTATTTCGGTATCTAATAATGAGTAATTTTGAATACTGTTTTAGAGCCTATGGATTCATATATTATTTTTTTCATCTGATATACAGCCCTGGTTTTTGATATTATTGACTATTTGTACTTTCTAAATATACACTTTTCAAAAATGAAATAAAAGCCAAAATATTGGATGGGTGTATTTTATTTATATTATTTTTATATCTTATGTGGAAATGTGATATAATTTTCATTAAATTATAAATTAAATCTTTAAATATTTAAATTTTGACTTAAATAATAAAATATTTATTATTTTTCTTTCGTAAACGTAATGCTATAAAAAACATTTAAGTCCACTTGTTGTAGGTGGTTAAAATATGTATGTTTAAATATGCTGAAAATACGTTTTAAAATACATCATAATATTTTTAGGGTCAAAATTTTGGAAGCTAGTCTAGATAATTTATTCATATAAGTATTATTATTCTTCCATAATATTATAATTCAATAGCCATATTTAATCGTTCTTTCTTGGTTTTAATAAAGTTGTGTTCAAACTCGTGCCATAATGTCAAAATTTGTATGAATAATTCAGACTTAAAAACAAAATTGTTTGATTTTCTTCTTTTTTAAAAATAAATATTTGGTTTCAGAGTTAAAATATTTACCTACTGTGAAAATATTAGCTGCTTAAAACGCTGCGAGCAAAAGCTCCCTTTGCACCTACAATAATCCGGTCCCGGGTTTTACTGTATGGAACTTAATACAATATTGTTATAACAATATGAGTATTTATTATAATCCCGGTACACTCGTCTTTTATGCGATACCATATAAATACAGGTATTTCATTTGAAATGTCACTGTTTTGTATAGGATCACAAAAGATAATGTATTTATTATACATAAAAGTAGCTACGAGCATAATCGTGCGTATCATACTAAAGGTATGCAGATACGCCTAAAACCAATATATAGTTTCGTCGCTTCGCTCCACCAACTAGTTGGGGCAATAAAAACAGCGCGAACTGACGTCAGGATATCCGGTGTTGACGCGATAAAAAAGCGAATGATAATAATAATATATAATATTATTTACAACACTATGTGTGTTACTATACCGAATCGATTTTGAGTATTATACTATTATATGCGTATACTGTATATATTATATACGTATAGTTTTGAAACATTTCAATTTTTCGGTGAGCTCGAAACGTAAAGTAAGTTTTTTCCTTTTTTTTTTTTTTTATTCGTCAACGCTGCAAAACATTCGATAATATAAATATTTTTACACCAGACACAAGACTGCGGCGACGACGTAAGGTGCACAAAATCGATAGTTCTCGCCGCGTTCATAAAATGTATTTTTACGGTCCCCAGAGTGCGCAAACGAACCAGAGATAAGAAAAAAAAAAACGGAAACAAAACACGCACGTTGTCTGTCGGGGATTAATTTGGACAAAACGGACGAGCGAATCGGGTACTGTAATATTTTGTAGCTAGTGAATTTAGAACAGTGGTTATCAACGGGGGCGATATACCACCCCCCCCCCCAGTGGGCGGTGAATATGTTATAGGTGATAGGGGGGGGGCGGTGAGCAATCCTTGGGCGATATGGTGGTGTGTGTTGAGCATAATATAGATATATATACATATTTACACTTAGGCCTAAATATTGGAGTAAAATAAAAACTGAAACACAGACATTCCACTGAACGACGTTCCATGGCTTATCTGTAATTATATTTTTTCTGGTCGTTTTCAATAAACATTGAAAATATATCTAGCAGATTAACAGATTTAAGAATTGATTAAACATTCAACTAATGAGATATGAAAAGCAAGCCCAACTTTATGAATACATATATTTTCTATTAAGTTTTCAGTTATACATTTTTAAAATATAGTACTACATTTTAATTAATTATTAATTTTTTTTTTTTTAAGGGGGGCGGTGACTTTAAAAAGGTTGAGAATCACTGACTTAGAACATATAATAATAATAATAATAATAATACTAATCTAACCGGTTGGCAGGAATCGTCGGTTTGGTGGCACTCTCTCTCGTTCTCCGCGTTCGGGACTTTCGTGCGGATCCAATAATATTAATATGCACTTTTAAGTAGGTCTGCCAGTTGCAGTTTGCGCAACGTAGTTATAATATCGTCATTACAATAAATATACTACGGGTCGGATCGAACGGCCGTGAGACGACGACAGAGGTATAGTCGGATTAACGGAGGTATAAATATCATTATTGTACGTAAATTACCCGGGACGTTTTCCCTTCGGGCGATGCGAGATACGTTTTTGTGAAAGTCATCCAGACATTTTCTTGTCGTATTGTTGTTTTACGTGATCGCCGGACTCCGCGATTGCTTAATTTTATTAATTTTTTTTTGGTATTCTCGGTTTTTCCCCTCCTCCTTCGACGACAAGACCGAAAACGCAACAAATTTGTAATCCGCACGGTGTTGACACGACGACGTTAGACGAGACGTTCGTATAAATAACATTTAACGGACGCATAATGTTGTGATTTATGGGCTTAACTGTTACTAGTAGCACAAAGGATTTCGACGTGATTACATTACGATATAACGTAGTAAAACAGATTCATGACGGCTGTATAATTTGAAATTACTAAACCACGAACGTTAAAGCTTGTTAACAGTACGCGTCATCTTGCGTTTGCAAATATTCAATCGCTGTCTTTTAATTTTATTTTATTTCATACACATGTCATATATGTATTGATAATTTATAAGCTATATCATATATCAGGGGTGGCCAACTTTTATGGAATTGAAATCGACCTCTAGAGTTTTCCTGGCCTGTCACAATTGACATTTAACCTGATTTAATAAACTAATGATGATCGTTCGTAATTTAGTTTTATTACACTGATTTACACATAATGATGTATATAACACACATTCTCTTAACTTTTCTCTTGAATCTGTCACTTTTAGATTCTGAATGAAGTGAAGAAGCTAGTGTTTTTACAATGATGTTTATTTTTTTTTATTTTTTCTTTTTTTTCCTTTTTTTTTCTGTGTACAACTTTTCGTATAGAAATACTTGTTCAAAAGTTTCGATCAATAACTTTTTGAAACCGGATTTGCCTCTAGATTGTACTTTAAAGAGGTCATTTTTTGAATTTCTCAATTCTTCAATTTTTTTTTTGGAAAAAACTACCCAAAAGTCAAAGTTTTGACAAAAACGACTCGGAAACCATCATTTTTTGATCCGAATTTTATGAAAATTTAAACATAGATAGAAAATCATATAAAAAAAAAATTTTGGCGTAAGAAAATTTTGAAAATGTGAAAAAAAATTTTGGACATTTTTTGAAAATTTTTTTTTTCTTATATATTAACTTCCATTTTCTTTCTTATATTATTATCTTCCTTCGTTCAGAATCATTTTACTGAAGAAATGATTTATCGTTTCTTTAAAATTTAATACGCCCGTAAATAGAATACCACCCGTCGTGCGAAGTACACCCATCGTACGAAGTATGTCCGGCTTTTTTTTTTACTTCTCAAAATTTTTATTGCACTTTATTGTATTTACGATAAAATCGTATAATTATAATTAATTTTAATTTTATTTGTGCGTTACACAAAGAAAAACATTTTCTTTTCTTTAAAATTCAACGCTTTAAAATTCTATCGGAACATAATTTTGAGTCACGATCGTTTCAAAATTATTTTGCGATTGACCAGTTGACCGCGATCGTCCTCACTGTAAAACCTTCAACTGTTCAATTAAAAAAGTAAAACCATCCAAATGTTAATGTCGAAATATAAATGAATTACTAACTATGTTTAAGTATCAGGATCATTATTTTTCGTAATGAAATCTAATCGTTATTTACACTACGTTTTGTTTTATTATTCACGACTCATAACTACTGTGTATGTGTGTGTAGATAATTAATAACTGAAATTAAGCAATAATAATATATTATGTATATCACGTACATTTTGTATTGCGAGTGATGTCTTGTGGGCTGCGACTATTACGTCTGACAGGACTAGTTGTAGTTGTAGTTTTAAAATAAAATAGTGTATTGTCACGGTTCGCAATGTTTAATATGCTTCGAATGATCGGCGTTAGGAAACATTTTTTTGGTCGAAAAATACTGATATAATACTGCCACGGTTTGCCAATTACTCGAAATGATGCATCAGCTACCTTTCGCACCTGCCTAGAAACACTCGTGTCAGGTGAGCACCGCAACTGTGTCTCGGAGAATTTTCTCAGGGTCTATTGTTGAACGCGGACTGAGGAGAGGCTGTTCTATAAATCCGAAGCCTGATCACATAGATGGGCGGGACCCGTTTCGTCCAAAAACGACCGTACCCGTTTCGCCCAAAAACGACCGTACCCGTTTCGCCCAAAAACGACCGTACCCGTTTCGCCCAGACACCCGTTTCGACCAAATTTTGTTATTATAAGATTCCCGTTTCGCCCAAACTAATTCAAACCAATTTAAAATTAAGTTGGCAATGTTTCAGTCAAGTCAATATTTTAACATAATTTAGCGAACGCTAAGAAAAATTGTATCTAGTTTATCGCAGCAACTAAGCACTGCACCAATAAGGTAGCTTAATACTTAAAGTCTTATCTAATATGATACCCAACTACCCTATACTTTACAAGACTTGTATTATATCTTTATACATAATACTTTACAAAGTTCTTTACCATATTCCTAACAAAATTGTATTGCATGTGCAGTTTTTTTTAAATAATTTGTTAAATATACCATTTTTATATACTTAAAATTCTTAACGCAAAGTAAATTTAAAGTTTTAAAAAATGTTTGGAAAATAAAGAGAATGTGGTGTTCTCTGGGTGACGCTAAATGATATTCAAAAATTACTATGTACTATGTAACTGATGTATCATGTATAATTAATGTGTTACATATATTGACATTTATATACTACATAATATACTTGACTGAACTATTGCCAACTTAATTTTAAATTTATCTAAACTAGTCTGGACGAAACAGGGATCTTATAATAACAAAATTTGGTCGAAATGGGTATCTGAGCGAAACGGGTACGGTCATTTTCGGGCGAAACGGGTCACGCCCACATAGATTCTGTGCGGTTCGATCGTACTCACTTCCCGGTGTAATGCAGATGACATGACAATAATCCGACATCACGCGACGTCAATGCGAAAAAGTTCGGATCAACGACCGATGTCCCTGTGACGCGTGCCCGGAAAACGAAAACTCTGTGTAAACACATTGAACGCCAATGTAATACAAATGTCGTACATAATTAATAGGTACCTACTACCTGTTGTACTAACGAGTATGTGTGATGATCACTAAAATCATACGCGGCCACTTCATCGACCCGGTAGCCATTGATGTTCTTTACAATAACTTAACAATAACAATTGTCGGTTTTGGCCATTAAGTGATCGGCTATTTAGATAACTGTGATAATTTATATTTAAACGATAACGTCTGGTTACGATTATGATTATGAAACATTATTGCTGAGAAGTTTGCTGAGAAAAACCGCATCAGTTAGGTGGCTGGTTTTAGAAACGCGTTTTCATAAATCTGTACACTTATTGTACTATTGTTACACTATTTGCTGGCTTTCTTCACAAAATTACACGTTCCATAATCAATTATTTTATCAATATTAAGCTATTGCTTTACACGATCGAAGAGTCGAAAACGACCTGATGTACAGATAATGATAATATACCACCTGGTGTATCGTTATTATCGTTATGTCACGTAAATGCATCGAATTCGTATTTTTATCGATAGGCCTCCTGATTTGAAAAATGTTGCATCCTGCCTAGGATGCAAGGGAGAAAAAGAGATCATTGCCCCTTCCCAATCCCATAGCTAAACTCTTCTAGTCCTTAAAACTTTCAAAACACATTTTTCTTTATTTGAATTGATAATTATTTTCATATTAAATACATAATAATTACTACGACTTTAATTTCATTAATTATTAATATTACAAAATATAGTTACGACCTAATTATTATTATGATTGTCTAAAACTTGTAGTTATTTGGCGGGTTTTGAGAGTGAGAATCAGTTTTTAAACTACACAGTATGTATTGTCTTTTATAAATAATTTTAGAAAAATAAAAAATCGTTCGATTCTTATAGCATTTTAATAAAACTACTGCCATATGCAAAAAAAAAAATAAATAAATAAATAAATAAAAATAAAACTACTCACTTCTTACGTACAAGTAAAAAAATGTATGAACTATTTATTAAATCGAGTCTATAGGAGACGCAATGTGGTGTGTGGAATGTGTACAGATGATGTGTAAAAGGTGTGGCTTTGTGTCCCTAAGGTTTGCTTTTAGGCAAACAATTCCGGATAGGAACGCGAATAACGAAATATTTCCCAGGGTTTTGTCCCCCCCCCCCGGTATTAATCTCTTGGGCCACTACCGATCCTCCTGGCCTTCGCCGAAATTCACTTCGTCTACATATTTTAACAAGCTTTCGACTTCGACGAACGTCGGGTTCTGGGCGCCACATCGTCGATGTCATCGGTTTAAAATTCTGATCGCGCAACTGGCGAATATGTTCACTCGAACTACTCTACTGTCTTCATCGAATATTGATTTCGATTGTTTTTTTAATCGTTGCACATTTGTTTTTTTGTCACGCAATGATATCGAGAGCCGACTCAGAGTAATATTTCTATTTACGCGACGCACATAATAATAATAGATTACAGCGTTATAATATAATAATAGATAATAATAATAATAATAATAATAATAATAATAATAATAATACACGTACGGCTTCCGACGACTGCACACGGTGAATTCACTGCATTATATCATTATTATTATTATTTTCTGTCGGTTTACACACGGATATCTATTAGGATTCGCATTGTTATTCCAACGACAACGACGGCGTACACAAAACATCGTCAAGACGAAAATGTACGCATGAATTATGCAGCTGAAATGTGTACTCGAAAAGAGATTTTGGACGTCGCCGCGAGATGACAATATATTATTATTATCATCGTTTTCTGTTGCTCATCAGTGCGTACGAATCGTCATACCGTGCACGTTTTCTAGAAATCCAAGACCGGATTAACTCGAGAGCGCAAGTACCTGTTTAAATTTAAATTTTAATTGCGAATGACGAATAAAACTGTGTAATTCAAACGATATAATATTATTGTTATTTTATCGACGACGACGCGAATTCAGTCGTTTTATATTATTATCGATACGTGATAACATTGCGCTTTCGCATCGGTAGTGTTGGTGAAAAAGTTCACGAACGGTGTAAATAAGTAGAAAATAAATAAACGATAACACGTTTTTTTTTTTTTTTTCTAAAGAACGAAATACGAGTATCAACATTTTTTCCGAAAAAACTTCCGTTTCAATTGTTCATCGTTTTAAGATCTCGGGAAAAAATCACAAAAACAATGTTATCGAAGTTATTTAGTTAAAAAAAAAAAATGTACGCGGTGTTTCACGAAAAAATTACTCGATTTTTTTTTCTTGACACATGACATTAAACATGACAACTAAAATAGCATTGTCGTTGCTAGATTAGAAACTAAAAATTCCACCACATATCAATATTTCAGTTTTTATACGCTCGACAGAGTGGACAAAATACTTGACTAACCGACGCAAGGTCATAAACAATATTATGTCTATTTGTCCATTTGTTATATTCTAAGGCCATGCACCTCATTGTGTATTATGTACATAATAATGAATTGAACGAATGGTTTGAATGGTCTCTTGCACGTATTATCTCTTGCACTGAATTTCTACATATTAATAAACATTTTCCGTGTCTGAATTTTCCACTATCTGCTAAAAAATCATTCTTTGTAGTAAAAAAAACTTTGTAATTTAAATTAAAAAAAAGTGCAAGTCCGACAGATCTCGAGTAGATGCATGCAGACTTCGAATTGAAAACCAAAATCCTTATTACTTCACTACATCGACCATAGATCGATATGCCAGGAGTCTTCAACCCGCGGCCTTCGAAGCCATTTTAAATGATCAGTGAACAAATCTTGTCATAAATATATCTTATTCCATAAAGCTTTCTTTACATTGTATATTAATTTCCCTAATTTTTAATTTAAATTATATTATATCAACTTATTTTGTACTTTGCTGATAAATACGTTATTTCTTATGATATGTACTATATAAATTATACTGTTAAAGGATTATAATATAGTTTGTATTGAATTCAGAGAGGAACGAAGAAATAAGTGTTTTTAACAATGACGGTTTTTTTTTCTTATGTGAATACTTTTTTGTATGCAAACTTAGAAATACTTGTCCACGTAATACTAGTGCAGACAAATATTATAAAATGTGTACTCACTATATTTCGACTAGTTCGCAGTTGAGCAGCGCTTTGCCCTCGCCGACCTCGACCACGGCTATGGTCTGGTCGTGGTAGTAGATCATGCGCAGCGACGAGGGTTGCAGCTTGTACCCCGTGTACGACTTGGTCGGGCTCTTGGCTTGTGCCGCGCCGCACGCGACCACGGCCAACAACAACACCGTCCACCAGCAGGGCAAAGACATATTGGTATTGTTTTCTCGGGTGACTTGGTCGACGATATCGGAGGTATAAACGTGTACAATAGGAGGTACTCGTGCAGTGGTTGCCACCGCGGACTACATGACTTTCGACCACCGGTTCAGTGTTGAAACGATATGGCACACTCTGAAAAAAAAAAAAACAAATTAGACGACATCAATATAAATATCAATAATCGCGGGATTTTCACTGAAATTAGATTACGCGCGCGTTGAGGCAAAGCTCTAAAAAGTTTTTATAACGTTATGATTGTGATATTAAATTTATAATCTGTTTTAACTGTCAAAAAACGATTGAAATAGATGACGGAAAACGTAACGAAAAAAGGTAAACGCTAATTATTTTAAATATCACTTAATAAAATAATAAACGAAAATGTTGGTAGATCATAAAGCAGAACAAAACGATAAACGAAATAATTAAAAACATAAAACAGAACAAAACGATAAACGAAACAATTAAAAGCATAAAACTTATCAGAAAACGAAAAAATTCGTGAAACGAAAAGCAATAATAAAATGTTATTATTGATTTTTATGCTTTTTTTTTACTCACACATATAAATAATATATATTAACATTATCATATCTATAGGGTTAATGTAATAAAAAATTAATAGTGTTTAAAATTACGAGCACTTTGAACGCAAAAAGTGAACAATGTTTAAATTTCCAATATCATCATTAAACGAAAAAAACGTTCGATTTCCCAATAAAGTCATACGCGAAAATTGAATAACGTTTAAATTTCTAAGAACATAAAAAGTGAATAAAGTTTTCATTTCTAATAACGATAAGCAATGTATACAATAATAAGCTATGAAATTAAATTCTCTTTTTTGTTCAAACCTTGCATAGAGGACATATTAATATATAGTTCTTAATATTTCGCACTCAACGAAATCGCCTATACTACACGGTCGAAACAAACGCTGAAAACGGATTTTTCGAAATCAATATTATAATATAATGCCGAAACAGTAAAAATAACGTACCTCATTATTTCGGCGTTTAGATTTCGCGTACGACCGAACACTGTGATATTCTTATCGTTGGGTGAAAAAAAAGAAAAATGTTTTCTCCACTCGTGTCGTCTCGGAACGTCTGTCGGCGCTTCGCGAATTTCCACGGGTCGTTTTCATTCGCTTTGGATTATTATTATTATTATTGTATTTTTCGTCCGGCACCGCGGAATTTTCCGGTCGGTTCGAATTTCGCGGCGGCGTGTAAAACCGCGTGAAAATAATTTAAACCCGACGAGCGTAAAATATTCACGAGAGTGTTTCTCTCGACTACTGCAGTCACAGTGCCCACGACGACAAATGATCGCCTATCGTCTTCGGTCGGAGGCACGTTGTGTCGTACTGCCGGTGTATGTGACCTCTACTCTTATATAAATATATACCATTGAAATAATAAAATGGATACTTATACCTACATTTATTTTAATATGTATATATATTATATGATTTAGACACAAATCACTTTAGTTGTTTCTACTACTACTACTACTACTACTATTACGCTACTCATCGGGGGGACGTCTCAACTCAAAAGAGGGGAGCGGCGAAGAAAGTAGTCACCCTCCATTGGTGGTAATGATTTTTAACGAAATATAATATTCTGTATAAAATTTAAATCGTTATAAAATCGAATTATAAGAATTTTCTGTTTTTTTTGTTTTTATAGACTGACCTTAATGCATGTTTAAAGACATTTAAACTTATGCATATTACAAAATAACATGAACAATAAAACAAAACAAAAAAATTATTTATAATATAATATAATAAATATTCATTTGAGCCTCGCGTGATGTGCGTTGAGTAAGTTATTAAACATTTTTGTTTATAAAAACAAAATGATGAAGTAAATAAGAAAAAAAAAGTGTTCTATGGAATAATAATAACGTATGCTGTATTGTATTGAATAAGAAAATTGACGAGAAAAAATATTTGAACAACTTTGGTTGTGAATATTAAAGTTTATTGAAAATCGCAATTGAAAACATGGCATTCAGGTGGTATTTTGAGAGGACATCTTTTAAGATTCTCAACACACAAATATGCAGTAAATGAGATTTTCATAAAGACTTTTTATTAATTTTACAATACTTCCAAAACTTATTGGACTAGAAATTTTTTTTTTAAAAAATTAATCACTTTTTAGATAAATATTTAATTTTGAAAGTATCAATTTTTCTGTCAATTTTCATGCAATAAAATATTAAATTTTTGATATTATAAGCTGAAAATTTAACATAACTTCCTTCACATACAATAAGTCTAATGAACCTAAAAAAATTGTAAGTCAACTTTTTTTATAATTATTTAAAGTTAAAAATTGTATGAAACTGAAAATTTTTTTCGTGAAATAATTTTTTTTTTCAATCAAAATGACATTTGAATCTTAATCCGGCAATAACGCTCTTCTATCAAAAAAATTCCAAAGTCCCACTTTTGAGTACTAAGACCACGTATATTTTTGTTCCTTGAACATGTCACGTGTACCAAATTATAGTCTGTTTTCATCGAAACTCGAATTACAATAACTAATAATGTCTACTACTAATTATTTCACGCCAATTTTTGGGTTAAAACTAATTCGTACTTCTCTCAAAAAGCCCAGTACACTATAATATCATCGCGCTATCACCGCCACAGCGTTTCGCTATCGACTTGTAATATTTGACATTAGGCCGGTGGTGGTGTGTTGACCTTCGACACCGAACGCATATAGCGGTAAGAGGATAATATTATCATGACGGACGTCGGTCGTATAACGGTTCTCGCGGAGAACTATTAAAAAAAAAAAAAAAAACACTCGGAGTCGACAACAATCACACGCGGGTCGTGATGCAAGACGCGCATACATTATAATCATATCTAACCTATGTATAATAATATTATGGTCGTTCACCGTGGACGCGATCGTCGCCTGGAGAAATTTTCGTCAATAAAAATAATGACCTCATCGACGAGGTGTCGTCGTCGAAGTCTTCGCAGTGGTCGCGACTCTAATAATTTTAACAGAAAAACTCTAAACGGTGAATCCTTTCACACCGTTGAACATTATTAATAATATGTAATTGTTAATCATTATCGACAGTCATAAACGGGAGAACGGATGTTATGCGCGGCGCGCGCGTACCTACGATGCGTTGCATAATTTCCGCGCGACCCTCAGCGTCAGGTCCCGCCCGGTGATATACTTCCGGGACAACAATAATAATAAAACATTGTTCGACATACGGGCGTGCAATAAAATTCGATAATTTTATTGTTGCAAACGACGCGCTTAGCTACGTGCGCGGTTAACTTTCCAAACGAAACCGGTCCCCTGTTTTTAAAATCGCCGACGGCCGCGCAATGCGGGACAAACGATCGTTTCCAATACCTATTGATATATTCTCAGCTGCGACTTATAAAACATAACGTACGACAAGGGTTCTCAACCTTTTTGAGCTTCATGCCCCCTTTTATACTATTATATGAGGTCAAGCTCCCCCCCCCTTCCCACTACTATAAGATTGCATTTTAATATGTTATTTACAATATAAATACATGACTTTAATTATTAATGTTGAATATTAATATGAATAAAATAGTTTAATAATATTCTTCAGATTATTGAAAATAGTATTGTTAGTTGTTACACAATTATGACCGATAATCGCATACTTATTTACAAAAAAAACAATATATAGATAACCATAAACAACATTATGTTTTGTGGTAAAATGTGGTTTCATGTGAATATTTTAACGCCTCCCCTGAAATTTTGTGACGCCTCTTTAGGGGGGCGCGCCCTCCAGGTTGAGAACCCTTGACGTACGACATCGCACCGGTATATTAGCGAACGCGAGCATACGGAGTAAAACTATTGATTTTCTACTATCACATATTTTATGTGGTGCAAAAAAAAATAAAAATAGATAAAAAAGTAGTCGTCGTTTGAATATTTTTTTCAAGAAAATTACTATTAAGTATGTATGTGTTGTACGTATATATTTGTTTTTTACACACGAGATGGTTCGAAGCAATGCATTTTGTGTGCAAACAAATAAATTCGGCTTTAATAGATTTAACGAATACGGTTAACCTCAATAAAAATACCCGAACACAACAAAATAATAATAATATAATTGCGCAAAATTGTGCAACACGTACGCACTTATTTAGTATGCGGCAGTACGGTAATAATTGTCAATTTATTTTTATTAAATTATCACCTACTACCGTCTGGTAAACCCACTTTGAATAAAAAACAAATTCAGCCGGCCGACGGGTGAATATAAATTGAAAAAATTATACCTAATGTACCAACAAGGTACTTACTCCGTGAATTGCATTTCATGGACGAAGTTTATCAAAGCGATTATTATACGGCACAGCAACAATGATTTTTATTTGACGTAAAGTGTTGTGTACAAAACGTTGTGAAACTTTTAGCGCAAGCAGTCCGGTTTTATTCACACGGTTTTATTGAAAAAAAAAAAAATACACTTTCTATTATTAAAAATTCGTATTCGCTTATTTCGAAAACATGGAATTCTAAAGTGTATATTATTACGAGACGATAATATACAATGTAAACGTACGAGTATATTGTGAACAAAACGAAAGAGAAAAAAAAATCGCGTACCCAAGTTTAAAATCTTTAGGAAAAACGTGTGTTTTTTTATAATAAAACTCTTTTACGCATATTCAAACGGATCATTGACGTAAACGAGACGATTTGCGGAGGGAAACCCAACAGGTTATTAAAGCATTTCATCATACTCTGATTCAGCCATTAAATAAGAAAATCGAGCGGTTATTGGAGGTAGTCACGGTCATGCCTATGACAGGTGTTTGTAATCATAATTTTGACGCATGCCAAACAAGAAGCACACGCGTGTAATCTGTACCCGACAAACTTGCTAATGTCGCAGAAAACCGATCAGCTGTAATCGTATACCAACACCGAACACGAACAAACATTTACAGATGGACAGCAGAAAAAAATCGTGGACCATATTTAAATGAGCTTCAACTATTTCAACGACAGTAATATTATTTACCTATCTCAACGTAAAATGTTACTTTAAAGTTTAAACTGCCCTTGTTGTATTATTTTGCTATATTCGTTTTTGATTAAAATAGAACAATATGTTTTAACACGTGTACAAATCTTTGGTTCCTCATAATGTTTTGTGTTTGACATTTAAAATAATGAGTGTGTGAAATTATTATGATATTTGAACAATCATCGAAATAATAGTGCAGCTCTTATGGAAATGATAAAACCGTTTGTATTTGAATGACAGTTTTTTCAATTTATAATTTTATTTAGACACATATATGTGCATTACGGTCATAAACAAGCACACAGAATGATAAAACATTTTCTTGCATGAAAGTTATATTAAAAACATCAAAGGATCTACTTCGCACCTTGGGGTTATTCTTCGCTCCTCGGATAGGATACTTTTGTGGGTGTATTGAATTTTAAAGAAACAATAGATCATTACTTCAATAAGACGATTTTGAGAGAAGTTTCAGTTTGTTCAGGACAATTCCATATTGAAATTATAAAGTTTGTTATGATAGTAAAAAAAAACATATATTTGTTACTCAGTGAGTTTTATATTTCACTGTTAACTGAGAAAAATAAACAAAGTTTTTGATGAGAAAAAAATTGTTGGAAAAAAAATTAATTTTTTTTTACATTTTCATAATTTCAAATCTTGCGCCAAAATATTTTTCATATTATTGTCTATCTAAATTCTAAATTTAAATTTTCATAAAGTTTGAATTGAAAAAAGATATTCACTGAATCTTTTTCGTAAAATTTTAGGTAGTTTTTCCCAAATTTTAAGAAAACTATCGAGAATTTAAAAAAATGACCTTTTAAAAGTACCATTAAAAAGCAAATCAGGATCCAAAAAGTTGAAGGTCAAAACTTTTGAACAAGTATTTCCATACTCCATACTAAAAATTGTTCACAAAAAAAAAAAAAAAAATGGTAAAAATAATAAAATGAACATAATTACAAAAGTAATAGCCTCTTTGCTCCACTCAGTATCATCAAGTACAATTTTCAAGCCTTAAACAATTAGCTGGTTTAACCTGACATCAAAAAGAGATTTTTGTTGTAGTAGAACCTACGTCATATTTATGATAATTATTATTGTTCGCTGCAGTATTATTGGAATACAATATTCATTAATGACTAATGTCAAGTAAAATGTCTTTACTGACAACAGTTTTGGTTCATTAAACAAAGAAAAATAAGATTTCATTTAATTGTTGTTTTAAGCTACAAAAATATTTATTCAAGGTTAATAATTAATTATTATTATTAAGCTTATTTAGTGTTTACAGGCTTATTTAATTTAATAACATTTACTTTCCAATGTGAAAATAAAATAATGTTATTTGCATAACAATGTTGAAATTTATTATTTTACAATATTATTGTTTTGTTGTTTATAAGAATTCCAAAAATTTTAAAATTATAACGTCTTGTCCTTGTGCGTCGAACAGGATATTTCACTCAATGTAAAATGACCATAATCACCTAATTGTTGTTCGTGTGTAATATTAATTTGCTTTCGATTAGTACGTATATGTGTTTGTTACCACTGATGATTACGTACATATTCCTTTTTCTCTTTTAGCCCGTAAAATTAGCGACATTATTAATTTCTTTACAAATCACTAATTCGATAAATGTCAATTGGTACTAAATTATAATGCCATAACGTAATGTTTTTCCACATTCATCAGCAATGAGTTCATACGTTAAAAAAAAAAAAAATGTTACAGTTTCAAAGGACGATAATTCTATGCGAAAACACACTTGCCTATTGGTTCTCGATTAATATTGAATAATCGTACGAATTTCACTCACGTGTCGTGGTGTTCGTTGTCAGGGAGGTATAATTAAATTTCGAAGAAAATTGGAAAATTCTTTAACCGTCTCACATGTCTCACGCGAAGAATTAGACGGAACAGTGTGGTAAAAATCAACCTGCAATATTTTCTATCGAACCGTTTACATTGAACGTTCTCATTCGATTCGGTTGTCGAGATATTATACTACATTATGCGCGACGGTAACCGGATACGTACGTCTTCGCCGTCGACGAATTACTTTCTCGAAATCGATTTGGCGATAAAACGTTTCAAAAAATCGTTTCGATTTTCAGTGCACGAAATCGTTTGGTTTTCGATAACGCCCGGTGGTTGCACGCCGAAAAACAATTAGAAAATTTCCAAGAGAAAATTTTCCACGCCACGGCAGATGGTACGCGAAGTCACCGGGGATTAACGCGATTTCCGACGAGAACGAAATTTAGACGGAAAATAATTAACGTGACTCGGCGTGTATTCTCGTCCTCGCCGGCCCACCTGCGGATTTAGCATTGAAATCAAATTCATATCGACCACTGCGGCGGCCACACTAACGACTAGGACATATTACTAGCGAGCAGCGGCATTAGTGCGGAGCGGATTCGATTAGACGAAATTAATGACTTCTTGTATCGGAAATAACGTCTTATACGATTTCGCAGACGTTTCTTCGTGTGGACACGAGTCGTCAGTTTTTGTGCATTGCCCATTTAAACTCACTGGTGTAACTATTTACTACGATGAACCCGAGCGCTCGCGAAAAACTGACACAGATCATTATAATTATTTGAGTAATAATAATTAATCGAGATTTCCGTCGAACCCAGTCGTGTCGGCGCAACGATAATAAATGCAATGATTTTATGCGGTGTAAATAGCACGTTTTATTATTACCTATAATATAGGAGTATTCTTATCTCAACGATAATGTATACACAATATTCGCAAAACACTTTTGTAAAAAAGGAAAAGCTTAAAAAATGAACAAAAAAAAAAAAAAAAAAATAGAAGCAATTAACACATAGAACAAGAGTAACGAACGCAAATCGTTAAAACTTAAAAAATAAACAAATAAAAAATACGTTCAAAAATCGTCCAAATTCGGTACTCACCGGCGTGACGAAGAGACCGGTTTCTCGTACAAAACGTGTGTGCACGACCACTGCTACTGTAATACGTATCCACTGTCTGCGTCAAAACACTATTTCTGACACTATTACTACTACTACTACTGCCACTGATCCTGGCCGCTATAATATTATGCCGGTGATTAGAAAATGGAAAAAAATAAAAACGAGACGAGACGACCGCGTGGTGACTTTAACGTCGAGAGATCGGGGACGAGTGTGGTGGCCGACACACGACTGCGCGCGATCACGTCTGTGCGCACAAATGCGACGGCCACAATAATATTATACGTAAGATATTATTATTATTATTATAGTTTACGTTCGCTTAGGATCGTCTGCGCGCTTCCTATCGGCCGGCTGCAGACGATGACCCGCAAACCGCAGCGTGCTTTAGCGCCACGGTTAAATGATTATTATTAATTAATTAATGTCGACTCGCTTTGTCACCGACGAACACAGGGCTCGACACTTAAAGCATTTGCATATTATTATTATTAATCGTTCGTGGTATATTACGAAATGACAGCGGAGTAAGCCGGTACGTTTTCGAGATTTCGTACCGAAAATAATTATTCAGAAATAATGTCAGAGGTTTTTTTTTGTCTTTTTGTAATTTACTATATATATATATCGCTAATTAATTCGAAAATGACTACCGAATTTTGTGACGAGAGATTTTCGATCGTTCGCAGTGATGGATGATTTATTCAAAGTGTCATAAAATAATTGATTCAGTGTTTCGTGGATAAAAATATTCTGGAAACATGCTATAATGCGAGTGGATAGTTATCAGTTATTATTATTATTTTTGATTTACTTATTTGTGCTCTTTGTATTTTCCTAAATGATGAATTCACATACGCACACGAAGAAGAGAAATATAACATTTTTGGTTTTTTAGTTTTTTTAGCTGATATAAGACATTTTTTTGTAAGAACAAAACTATAATGGAAAAATCTTAAATAAATATTTTTTTCCTATTATCGCGCGTTTTTTTTAAGTATATTATATTAATTCATGCTACTTTGGAGCTATAATTATTGAGTTGTTAATAAGAATCGATCGGGTTCACCAGCATACTATTAGTATTATTATCATATTTTTACTATTTCAATTAGTACTAATATTTTAGGGGGAAAAAAACTACCATATATTTTATTTTAATTAACTATTTGAGGTACTGAGTGGAACGAAAATTTAGTGTTATTTATAATGATTTTTATATATTTATTAATAAGAATAATTAAAATTTTGTGGCATAATTTTTTATAGTTGGATAAATAGTTCGTTAAACTAAATTATTATTCCTATTAGTTATTACTAATACATCTATTTTTAACTAACACGTGTTTTTATACAAATTACATTTTACAAAAAGTAACTAAAATTATTTATTTATTTATTATTTTATTTTTATTATTTATTTATTTTAGAATAGGCTGTGGGGCCCTTGGAATGGGCTTGCGGTGTTCCGAGGTTACCGCGTTGCACAGTTTGAGAACCGTTTATTTAAATCATTGTACAAGGATAAAAATGAAGGGATCGATAATCACGTACAAAAATTGTGCACTTATGCATAATACTTATAATAATACGAACGACGAGTGAACCAGTGGTATCCCGTAGGCTCGTCGTTATTATTATTACTATTATAATTGTTGCTGGTATTATCTGGGCCAACGGTTGAAAGCGCGTTCGTTGTTTTTTGATCATTATTAAAATATCGTTCCGTTCGGGGGACGACGACAAACAGCAGCAGCTCTCTCGGTCATGGCCAAGTGATGGTAATTCAGACGTCCTCTTCCACCCACCGATCCTCCACGACCTCAGTGATGACCGCAGCGACCGCCACCGTCACCTGCGTTCGTCGTCTGCCCCTTCCAACTCGTATTTTACACATCTCTAGTCGACTTAGTTATATTATACGTCATTGTAATGATAATAATAATTTGTTCAAAACGGTATTTTTTTTTCTCTCCTCTTTTTCCCGCGCCGGCCGATTGCGTAATCGCTTTCGGTCGCTTTTGTTTATTTTCGCGCGATAATTATTCGCAATTTATTTTCACGCAACACACTTGTCCAATATTATAACGACGAAACGAGATCACATTTTATTCGACGAACAAAAAAAAGCTTAATCGCGACCTCAAGTATCATTACTGCAGCACAACAACAGTTGTAATTGCTCGTTTTATAGTCCGAACGCGATCGGACGACCAAACGTTTTGCACACTTGCTTTGATATTATTGTCATTGTCGCCGAACTAAATTCGCTCGTTTAGCATCGGCCCAATGACCGATAATTGATGGTAAAAAGAAACATGTTCGTGAAATATTTCGCTGGATTTGAGAGTTTTATTATTGTTTCGAATAAGAATTTTTTTTTGCTGTTCGCAATTTTTGAAAATTGATTTTCTTTCGAATTCTGGCCGATTTGAGCACCATTTTCGTGCACTTTTCGCATTAAACGGTTGTTAAATTATTTGTTTATAATTAAAAAAAAAAAAATTAAAAAAATTAGGAGTAAATAAATAAATTATTGTATAATCAATGCTCTGTGTAAAGTATGATTGAGCCTTCAAAAACGTTATTATGTCAAACATATGCGTGCAAGTAAAGAATGTTGAGAAATCGCAATTTTTTTCGACAACAGTAGAGGACACATTTCTGACAAAAATAATTGTTGTGAGGATTGCATATGGTCTGTGGGCAATTGTTTAAAGACCCTTAGCTTAGATCCTTAGAACCTTAGCTTTGGGATTATTATCTTTCAGCATAGAAAATGTCGTATATTTTAACCCGATTTTAATCGGGTTTTCTTATACATAAATGCGAAATTACGAAAAAGTTGATATTATTATAAATATTAAACAGTACTGTTGGTGTGAAAACAAAAATACTTAAGATTATGTAATTCATATAATAGAATGTAAAATGTATTAATTAATTTATTTTAAACTAATTTTGGATTTAAATAAAATTAGAACTCTATTCTTGCTATTCTTTAATTATTCTATTAATCAATTCATCAATCATCACGCCTTGATAGAAATTCACTTTGGATTTGGCATTTTTAAGTACTTTAAAAATTCTGTCATTTTCATTTAAAAGCACTGATAAACATTGTACTAAAGACTGAATGTAGAAAAAGATCGTAAGTTATGTTTATATAATATATATATTTCAATTTCTCCATCAGGTTACTTACAAAATCACCGAATGGTTAAGAAATATACCTAATCTAAAACATGTATTTTTTATTATCTACATCTCTATTAATTTTAATACACTTGATTTTTTTCAAGTATGATAAATAATAATAAATAAAATTTAAATTTAAAATTATGCTACAATATTATAATATTACCTTAAGCTGAACGAACGAAACCAGTTTACAACGACATGAAAAATATAAATGTGTGTCAACTTTTTCAGATATTCATAATTTTAACAGTATTTTTCAAATTATAATTGCTTTACATTTCACACAATAATTTGAAGAAATACATTTGATTATAATTCTTAAAAACAATATATACAACTATCTTTAACAAAATATGAATTACGTGTCATACCGTAAACGGGGGGGGAAATATGGTTATATTATTCATTTTTTAAAATAATTAATTTTTAAAGAAGCGTAAGAGTTCTTACTTTGTGTAATGTGTATAATTGTTCTTTATACTCGTTAAACATAATTACAAAATACTTAATAACCTCCAATAAGTGTAATTTTAGAGTGTGAAATATAATGTATCTATTATGTTATACTCGCACAGTTATTAAAATTTGATTAGAAGTCTAAAAAATAATTACCTTGAAATTTTATATTTTCTCGAGCTCAATGTCGTAAAACATAAAATAATATAAATACAATTATTATTATATTTTGATTAAAAAAAAAAAAAAAAACAAAAATGGTTGTTAAATACGGCCTAAGATAATTGAATTAAAATTAATAACAATCTGTGTGTAAACTGTGGACTAGATTAAGTGTGTATGTTTTAAAACTAGTCAGACCTATAAACCGAAATTATTCATATAAAAGAAACTACTTGAAATAATGAGGACATGTCGTATATTTTTGATCTGAAATCTGAATGTTTTGTATGCTATTAAATTTGTTTCACGGGATTAGTGATGAAATATTAGTAGTTTTCGTCTTGATATATTTTTGCACCTTTCATGATAATTTAGATTTACATAAGGCGTGTTGATTTTAATTTACAATCACTTAAGCGCTAGCGGTAAATATTACTTCCAAAATTGGTCACTTAATTCACATTATTATGTATTCAATGTGTTCATTTTTACTTCTGGAATAAAGTATAGTGAAAACTGTACCGCAATATTAAGTTAATACAGAATAATTAACGGCAAAAAATATGCAAAAATATAATTTAAGTTGTTTGACATAAAAAATTCTGAAAAGAAAACATTAAAACACAATATATGATTAGTTGGTATAATTTATACGTACATAAACGTATATGGTTGATATTGATGAGAACAGATGAAATTCGATTTTTTACACCTAATTTGTTACACCGATAAGGTCTTCAGATCAGGTCTTGCATGAACGCCTAATTTAGTAGTTACATTTTGTTCAGAGATAAAATCACTCGAGTTTTATTTTCGAAATACGTGAATCATAATATACATACAAGTCATTAAACAATGTTTGAATTTTAAATTATAATATATTAAAATAATTAATTAAATCTTTTTTTTGATATTCAAATCGCATACGATATATTTACATATTTTTGACTTTTCGATTACACGTAAATCCCAGTCGTTATTTTTGTGACGTAGAGGGAAACTATTTTATTTAATCACCAACGAAAGGGTAAAAGTCGTATTTCGGAAATTTATTTATTTAAATCGAATCGTTCAAAGAGTGCATAAGCGTACTGAAAAAAGAAGACAGTTACTTTAATGAATTTGCATCTATTCGTTTAACTTTAGATATACGCACCTAATAGATTATAGTTTTATGAAATGTGTAAACGAACAAAATGTCAAATAAAGAAAAATATATATATTATTTACCTAATCTTATATAATATTATAGTATATCTAACATCGTTTAATTAAAATTTATTTATTTATTTTATTTTTAGTCGGCAATTCAGCTTTTGCATTTCATTGTGGAAACTTCAGGCGCTTCAACGTCGAGTGTATCGTTTAAATATGTATTTGTAGCGAGTCTCGCACAAAAGAATTTCGAAAATGTGTTTGGCTAAATAAATATCATGTCGTTATTGGACTTTTATTCGAAAGTGTTGCACAAGTCTGATTAATACAGATGTTTAATTTAGTAATGCGCTCGCGAAACTGTCTCGAACGTTGAACAATAAAAAGTTTCGCGAATGATATACGCATCAATTAAGCCCCGTCCAGACGGTGAATATAGTGATAATAATAATGCTTTCTCCGGAATTTTCTGAATACGTCAACTTTCCTATCGACGAGACGTATCCCCTCACAGCTTCTATTTAGTATTTTCAAATAAATTATAACTTCAGGTATTTATTTAATTTGTGTTTATCCGGGAACGCGCGACGACGTCGAAATTTATTTCATTTCGATATTCTATTAACGGCTTTTAAACTTACTCACGCTCGACGGCGTTTTGTACGTAATGACTTTTCGAAAAGGTATTTACTATTTAACCTTTGACGCATATACTGAAATATAATGCGAAGTTTCACGCGTTCAACTCACAAACATAATATTTTCTAAGTATTCATTTGCTTTAATACGCGCGTTATGGTTTTTCATTTTTAAACTTACAAAAAAAAAAAAAAAAAAACTACTCAGTGCACAATTAACTCATTTTATGTTAAGCGACATTAAAATAAAACAGAAAACACGACGTATAAGATGTACCTATGTTGATTCGATGTCATAGAAAAAATACACATACAAAAGTTTTAAATAAATAATAAAACATTTGAGAAATCTACGTCACGAGTATGCCAGAACTCAACTAATTTAATTTATAGGCAATGGACATGGCGAACCATGTCCATTGCCTATAAAGTATATCTTGGGTACATACAAATATGTGTCCAAAAATAAAATAAAATCTAATACATCTAAAGATTCTAATCTTTACGAGAGACAGTTTTCTAAAATGGCTTGTTAATTTTAGATTCTGAGCGGATCGAAGAAGCTAGTCATTTTAGAATGATATTTATTTTTTATGTTTATGTAAACGATTTTTCAATTCAAAAAAGTGCTCAGATCATCGTATTTTTAGCTTATGTTTTGGTAGAAAATTTCGTTCGTGTGCTATGTACCCAAAAGAGGTCATTTTTTGAAATACTCAACAGTTTTTCCAAAAAACAAGAAAAAACTTTTGAAAATAATTTAAGTAAAAAATAGTAAAATAAACCGTAAACTTGATTTTTATGACATCAGATAGTAATATTATAATCATAATTCAGACGTTACTTAAAAATTAATTGTTTCAGAAGTTTGAAATTGTTACGCAATATCATTATTAAAAATAATGTAATCCAGATTGAAAAATATTTTAAAAAATATTGTATAATTTTGGTATAAATATAAAATTTTCGATGTACCTTGTTTTTTGTGAGTTTTTTCCCAATGCAATTTTAAATTCTTCCTATTAAAATCTGAGAATCAAATAAAATTGTTCTAAGGTAATTATTACAATTATTATTATTGTAAGACCGTTTTAAATTTAAAATGATTATGTAGTAAGATTTTACTTTGTGGTTTTTCTTGGGCAATGGAAATTTTAATATGACATTTTTATGAGTTTTATGCCCTTAGTAAAAGTTTCCATGGGTAATATAGTTCTGCCACCGCTGGAAAAATGTTAGTGATTTAATAACGACAAGTATCACATAATGAGTAAAATCTCATTTGAAATTTAAAACAGCGTTTTAATTTGTTGAGACTTTATTGAGGAATAATTACTAATTATAATGTGCCAATTCAACAGTTTTAATGTATTAATTATCGTGATTTAAAATGACAAGAATTTAAAACCACAAAAATGAAATAATTTATTGTAATTCATTTTGTTGTTAAATTAAGTTTGCTGTTTACTTGTCCATTCTATTCGTATATTTTACTCGGGTTTATTTTGTTAGTCTACAATAGACTCATCATACAATCACCTTGAGAATATCTAAAATACTAAAAAATATTACATTAGTATTGTATTATCATGGAAAAACTTCAATAATAGCCAATAGATAAACACAAAAAAAAATATATATAATAAAAATATATTTATCTTAAAGAAGAAAAATATTATATAACATTACTGCCCAATCATTGTCAGCTGTCACGACGTTCATATTATTATATTGAAATTCAAATTATCACGTTTTACTAGAATACACGTTTACGTCTACCTTGGTATCTTATTAGAATAATTATGTGTAACGCAATAGTAAATGTGATAGTTAAGTGATTATTGGTACAAGTATTTCTATTATGACGACGTGTTTTATAAATATTATTTTGAATCTGTGCAATTTAAACTCGAAGATTCTACATTTTGTTTTGTAAGCAACGAAATTTTATGCTATTATTCAAAAAAATACCACTATATATCTATAGGGGTACCTAGAGGGGCTGGGGGAGCTAAGTTCTTCCGAAAATTATTTTCTGAATTCAAATCAATTAATTTCCTACTGTTATACTAAATAACAGTGAAGTTTAACAAAATATATTTTTGATTATGTACGTACAACGAAATCAGCTGTGTTAGGTTATTCTACGCTGAGCGAAATGATTTGGCAGTTTCATAATGACGTTTATTGTATTTCATTTTTACAAAATACTTTTTCTACTTGAAAATATATTACACTCGTAAAAAGGCAGATGTCAACAACACGGTTATGTGATTACTACGTGATTTACAACTATGTGATTATGACGTATAAGGTTCATCAGAAAAATGTACATCAAATCAGATTTTATTTTAAATGAGTCAGTTTTATTATATTTGTAACATTTAAAATGGTAGCGGACAAATCGTTGTAAGTTTTTACTCGTATTGTTATTCTCGGTATAGCGTAATATTAATATCTTTGAGACTAATGAGCGATTGTTTACCTTTTGTCTCGGTTTATCAAACAGTTATAAACAGTATATGCTTCACCAAACGAATTCCAATACTTACTCGTAAATTCGAATGTATAAAATACAATATTTTAAACATAATAATAATAATATTTATTCATTTATTGAAAATAAGACGTATTGGGAGATTGTCGAGTCATGGAATATTACGCGCCGACGTTTTCATCGGAACCAATTAAGAACCAAAAAAAACAAGACAGTAAAAATGAATAAGATGAGTTGGGAAAACCCGCTCTGCGATCGTGTTTAATTCCAGGTTCTCGAAAAATGTATAACGTATTTTAACATAATATTTTAAACAATTAATTATAAATCCGTGTACAGTTTTCATTCCATACTCAATTTATTGATTTATCGACTATTATCTTACACAAATATGCTTCTTGCATCGTGTACTAGCATTTGGCATATTTTATTAAACACATAAGTAAAGCGAGTAACGAAATACAAATACTAAAATCAATTAAGTAAATTTAAATCAACTATGTTTCTCGTAACTGAGTAATGATTATAAAACGAATAATTTTTTCCAAGGTAGCCAAATCAAAAAACAATCCATACTATAGTGACTACATTCGAATGGGCTGACGGTCACAAACGGGGGGATATAAGGTATTTAAACTCATGTTTAGAAACTTAAAACTAAAATCAAGCGCGATTGGGTCAATAAATTGATTGGGCCTTTAGTCAAAAAAAGACATTGTAGACATTTTCAAGACAGTAGCGAAAAATCGTATGCCAACGTCCGCACCTAATCAATCCACTATGCTCGTTTAGTCGACGAACGCATATTAGTAGCACCGTCATTACCCCATGCGTCGCGTGTCAACGTAAATAGCTAATTATCAGCAATATTTATAATATTATGACATAATAATAATGTAATATGTAATTATAAAAGCGGCACCAGTGTGATGTATACGTTTTGGACCCGAACGTGAGACTGTTATTCAATTTACGCGTTTAATCATAAAAAAAAAAATGCTCTATGAGATATTTCAAAAACATAATATTTCAAGTTTTACATAATTCTTCAACAATTATTCCTTGTATTTGAATCAAAACGACCAAATAATTTAAAATAACAATAAAACGCATTATTTGAAATGTGTTCGATTTTGTTGAAGAAAGAAAAAAATATTACAATTTTTCTACAATATATTATGCTTACGTTGAACAATAAATAACTATAATTATAATACAAAATCGAGTCGCATACAATAGTGTTATCGAAGAAATCCGTTTTACCTCGTTTGTTTTGAAATTTACTGCGAGAAATGATTTTGTTTGTGATGGTTTAGTATTTTACGCGTTATGTACGCGTTTGTTGTCGTCGTTAAATGTAGTTTATAATTGATGGTTTTCCGTTTCACGATAATTGGTTTTAACTACAGGTAGTCGGTGTAGACTGTGACGCTTTCGGCTCGAAACGAGTTCGTAACGATTGGTTTGTAGACCACAACGCCGCCGCGCGGTAAAAATAACACCCGGATGACGCACCGGTCCACCACGATTCGATCCATTCGAATTTCCGAGTACATTCAACGGAAGCTTTTCGTATATACATTGATTAAGATCGTTCTGGGATATCGAGTGTCGTGTGTAGGTAACATTTTGTGAAGTAAAATCAAACGGAATGATTGTTTTTTTTTTTTTTTTTTTTTTGTGAAATGTTCATAACACGTGGACAGGAATGAACAAATGAATACGATCAGTCCAGTAGCTTATCTGAAGCTCCGCCAAGGAGGGGGCGGTTTGTAAATTATCCTTCACATCACATTATCATTCGTGACAAATTTATAAATTGTTCAAATCTTATCCGTTCATCAGTCTTATAACGTTTGTTTTCTTTGTCTTCCAAACTTTTGACAATAATCGTGCTTTTGATTGCTTCTTACATTCAGCCTCCTCAAGCTTATTAGTAAAAAACATATAAAATCATACACCAAAATCGTATTTTTCTTCCTTTTTTTTTTTTTTTTTAAATGGTGCACTGTAGATGTACATTAATAATTATTATAAATATTACATCTCGATGAAAAAAAAAACCCTCAAGGAGGGGGTGATACACCCATCGCCCTCTCCTCAAATACGCCACTGGATCAGTCGATAATAATAATAATATAATGCGAACACGAAAATAATAACGAGTTTTGTAACCAAACACGAAAGTTCGTGAGCCACTCGTATGTAGGTTAAGATGGAAAAAAAAATAATAATAAAAATCGTTTACGAACGTTCGTTCGAAAGGATGCAAAATAGGTACCGACGACGGTTTGGGCAACTATCTAATATCGGTTAATCTAATATCTTGTTCAACAACATTTTTGCTGGCAGTATCAGTCTAGTTGCAGTAGTTTTAGTTTTGGACTTCACGCGAATAATATGTTGTCCGTGCGAGGTCAGTGAAATGTCTGACCTCTCGTCCGAAGCCCCGGGTTTTATTGTTATTGCCGTAGATACAGAGCGCGTCGGTGGTACAAAGGAATGCCGATAACGCGATTGGATGAACTCTTTAGCGGCGGGCAAAACTTTTTCTCATTATTTGAAATCAAGAGAATTGTGGTACGTCATATTATAAGCCACTTTGTTATCAGGCACCTCTATAACTTTGTTGTGATTCGGGCACCTTTGTAGTTTAATGAAAAGTACAGCAGCCACCCTTACAACTAAAGGTTGTGTGATTAAAAAATGTTTTAATACACCTAAAGAAATGGTATCTTCCACGAAAACATAAAAAATAAAACAGAAAAAAGTTCTGCTCATTCATTATTGTTTTGTAAGTTTTGTAAGTATACAAGCCACTAACCTATAAAAGGTTAAATGTGATTGAAATATATTAAACTCGGGCGAGGGCAACCGCGATTGGAGAGGAGAATGGAAGAAAGATAACTCACCCTTAACTTTTCCCATTATTTTTAATTATGATATTGATGACATCCACACTGTGTTTTTTTTAATTCTGAGTGAAATGAAGAAGCTAGGGGAAAAATGAGATAATAATATGAAAAATGTTTTGCTAAGAGAAAATTTTGAATACGTGAAGACAAAATTTTCTAACACTTTTTGTGCTTATTAAATTCTTTTTCCTTTTTAATATTAATAGTGGTTATATAAAACTGGCTGGGTAAAATGAACATGTTTTTTTTTTAATGATATCAAAATGTATAGTTTTTAAGTAAAATATTGTCTTGAATAAACTGCAGATATTCCACTCAGAATCGTTTTATTGAAGAAATGATTAAAATTAAATTCAATAACCCATCGAAAGCATTCCACCCGAGGAGAAAAGAATACCCACACTGCAAAGTATGTCTGGCTTTGTAATTATGATATTCCACAACCAAATCAAATTCCCAATCAGTGAAGTATTATAATTTCAATTAGTACACGAGTACCGATTTATTTAGTTATAATGATTAACAATGTTATAAATAAAAAAAAAAACTTTTTATCTATATGTTGTAACGACCCAGAGTTATGCTGAATTTATATAAAAAAAAAAAAAAGGGAAAAGCACATATATATTCAGGTTATCGGCGGTGTTGTATGGGTACACTTAATTAAGTACCTAATTAAGTCGTATTTCCCTACAATCCGCACACTATCGCTCCAGCACGTT